>JAODAL010010725.1:0-103581 GCA_025379985.1 Phyllomedusa bahiana | reverse complement strand
ATAATGTTTGTCAGTGCATATAGCAGATACACTAGTTACAAAAAGTTAGGGATAGTTAGTTTTTGGTTAACATTTCAGGACAGACATGAAAATTCTTTTAACTGAACTAAATGAGCCCATCTCTTAACTTTAGAATACACATGTTCAATGTTTCAGTGTTTTTTGCACACTTTGATGATCTCTACCAAGGAGTTTAATGGCGAAATTGACAGCAGTTGTTTGGTTCCTGAATCGCCTAAATTTATTGCCTGAATCGTCTAAATTATAACTTTATAATGCTTGTCAGTTCATGTGGTGTATATCTAGTCCATTATGACAGTATGAAAACTGCCCATAGCAACCAATCGGAGTTCAACTTTCATTTCATTTAGTGCTCTGGAAAAATAAAAGGTGAGGTCTGATTAACCCCTTAAGGACCCAGCCTGTTTTGACCTTCCTGACACAGCCCTATTTTTGAATATCTGGCATATGTCACTTTATGTGAGAATAACTATTTATGAACATTTTTAACTAGCCATTGTTGTTCAGGAAGATTTGTTTTCTCCCCTCGTGACACATTGTGCGTTAAGTTAGTAAGAAAATTTATATCCATACAAATCCTTGTTGTTTTGTGAAAAATATCAAAATTTCATGGAAAATTTTAGAAAAAATTTTTTGCGGATTTTGAAAAGTTGCAAAATTTCTGCGTGCAAAGACAGATATTATTCCCCCACAAAATAGTTTATACCTAGCACTACCAAATGTCCACAATAGGTTGGATCATTTTTTAAATGTCTTTTTTTTTTTTACGACTTATTGGTCTTAGAAATTTTAGTAGTAATTTCTCACATTTTCAAGAAACTTTGCAATATAATTTTTTTTATGGACCACACCAGTTCTGGACTTGGCTTTGAGGGGCCTGCAGTTAGATACCCCCATAATGACACCATCTGAGAAACTAGAACCCATAACGTTTTACAACACTATTTAGGAAGTATGATAATAACCCTTTAGATATTTCACAGAATTAAAGCAAAGTGGAGGTGACATTTCAAAATTTCCACATTTTTTATTGCAGATTTTCAAAATATTTAATCCATTATTCACATGGAATACAGTAAAATGTGACTAGGTACAATGCAGACTTAATATCAATTCCTGTTCCCGGTCTGAGGTCCTGCCGTTTTTAGAGATATTCCATATGTGGCCCTAGTGCATTATTTGGCTCAACCATAAGCCCCAGAATAGGAGGAGGCACCTACAACCTCTGGGGGTCTCATTTTCAATAACGATTTTAATTAGGCGCCATTTCAGGTTTGGGGGACACCCTAAGGTGCTAAAACTTAAAAACAACCCCTAAATAACCACATTTTGAACAACACCCCTTAAAGTATATCCAGGGGGATGCATTGATTATATAGATCCCACAGGTGATTCACAAATGTTTTTTTACATAAGGGCTGTGAAAATTAAAAACATTTTTTTTCCAATAATTTGCAATTTTACTTAAAATGTTTCATATATACGGAATTCTGGAAAAAAGAACCCGTAAACTTTGTTAAGCAATTTCTTCCAAGTCTGGCAATTCCCTACATGTGGGTGTAACTGCTGTTTGTGCGCATAGCAGGGCGTATAAAGGAGGAATGCTATTTGGCTTTTTGGAACGCAGATTTTGGTGGGGGCCATGTCGCATTTGCAAAGCCCCCCAAAGTAGCAGAACAGGCGAAACCTTCCAGAAGTCCGCCCCATATTTAGATTTCAGCACCCCTCAGAGGATCTCATCTAGGGATGTAATTCTGCAATTTAGGCACACAGGTGTTCCATATTTTTTTTTAGCATTGGCAATGAAAATGGGGGGGGGAACGGCAGTTCCGGTCAATGTTTTTTGAGTATCAATTTTACAGCATTTTCTCCGTGCAGTGTAAAGAATGTGAAAACTTTACTATGGGGGTCCGGTACAATTACAATGATATAGTTTTTTTATATAGTTTTTTTTTCTGTTTTATTACTTTTTACACAGTAAAAATCAGTCTATAAAAATGCGTTTTTATGTTGGTCCTATTCTGACAGCCATAACTTTTTTTTATTTTGCATGTGTGCAGAGCTGGTATGGCTGTTTTTTTGCGGGATAGTTGAAGTTTTTATGTACCAATTATGCGTGCATATGATGCTATGTTCACGTTTTATTAAGGTTTTTGTGGATGTTTTGAACAAAAACAGCAATCTTGGTAGGTGTTTTTATTTTTATTTTTATATAGCGTCACTGTTAGCGTATATATGACATGGAACTTTACTCCAGCGAGTCAATACGATTACACCGACATACCCAATTTGTATATTTTTTATTTTTAATGTTTTACTGGCTTTTATACAATTAAAAGCACTTTTATTCACAGGAAGAAATACGTTTTAGCATCGCCGTAGTCCGAGAAGCCATAACTTTGACATTTTTCTTTTCTGTGCTTGAGCTGTGTATGTACTTGTTTTTGCAAGATGATGAAGTTTTTATTTGGTACCATTATGCCGTCATATGATGCTATGTTCACTTTTATTAAGGTTTTTTTTGTGAGATGTTTTGAACAAAATTACAGCAATCTTGGTAGTGTTTTTTGATTTTTATTTTTTATAGCGTCACTGTACGGTATATAATGACATGGTAAGCTTTACTCAAGCAGGTCATAACGAACACCGATATCCAATTTGTATATTTATTTTATTTTAACTGCTTTTATACAATAAAACACTTTTATTTCAATCCAGGAAAATACTTTTTTTTTTTTTGCATGACGCCGTAGTCCGAAGCCATAAGTTTTAAATTTTTCTGTGCTTGGAGCTGTGTAGGGACATGTTTTGCAAATGATTTTGACATTTTTATTAGTATAATTTTTTGGGGGGACAAGGATTTTTGATCGCTTTTAAATCATTTTTTTGGAGACCAGGTGAAGAAAATACTGCAATCCTAGTAGTTGTTTTTATTTTTATTTTTACAGGGCTCACCACGCAGCATCCGTATATTAGTTTACTCTTTGGTCACTACCATTAATGGCGAATACCCTAAATTTATATAGTTTTTTTAAGCGAAGCACTTTTAAAAAAAAAGAAAAGTGTTTTTAGATGTGGTAAAACAATATTTATAGCATCGCTAATCTTCTGAGAGCTAACATTTGTCTATTTTTTCCGTATAACAGGCTGTATGAGGACTTGTTTTTTGCGGGATGCCCTGACGTTTTACATTGTACAACTCGCGTTTCTAGGATTTGTGATCGCTTTTTATTCCATTTATGTGCTGCGGGATTAACAATAATTTAATTCTGTGAGATGTTTTTTGGGGTTTATTTACGGCTTACCCGGAACGGGTTAATTAACATGAAAAAATTATAGGGCAGAGAGGGGTTCGTTACGCACTCGCTCGGCAATACCAATATGGGTTACTTTATTTATTTTTGATCATTTTTGGGCGATGATGGCGTTTGTAAATGGGAAAAAGGGCGGTGTATAACGTATTCTATTATTTTATTTTTTGTTTTGTGTTTTTCATGTTTTTCACTTTTTCTTTTTTTTCACTTTTACCACGTCTTTTTTTACTTTTCCCCAAGGGGAGATTTGGAATGAGAGATCTAGATCTCTCATCTCAATAGGAATCAGTACATACTGTTGCTAATGACTGGTTCCTAAAGGTAACTGTCAGTCACGGATGCCGGGTCATGCCCACACAGGGCAATCGGCCGTGCGTCGTGACGTCACAGACAAACCCCGAAGGCATTCTCTGCCCTCCGTGGTGTCTGTAGGGAGGCAGGAGCTGCACCGGATCGCCCGATCCGTGCGCTGTTGCTGCTGACAGAGACGCAGGGGAGCGATCTCCTCCTGCGTCTCTCTTAATTATTGCGACCACATCGTCGGCGATAATTGAAGGGGTTAAAAACCGGCCCCCCCCCCCCCCGTAGCGATCCGGTCGGAGGCCGATGCTGACACCCCCGCTGCCCGACTCACGCAGCAACTCTGCCTTAGAGTTCAGCGCGATCCTCAGGACGAATCCATACGTCCACGGGTGCGTGAACCCCCAAACCACCTGGACGTATGGATTCGGGCAAAGGTCGTTGAATGGGTTAATTGCTATGGGCACAAATAACATTCCCTTAACTGATAACATTTTCATATATAACGACCATTGTCTGGAGTTGGCTTTGATGTCATATCAAAGGGCAATAAGCTTGTAGAAGAGACACATTTATGAACATTATATTTAGCAGCCCGATATTACCAGCTTTTCTACAAGATTTTCCTTCAAACATCTGCTTGCTGCCAGAATTCATCACCATACATAGCCAAATACAATGCAGGATAATTCACTGTGTAAATAAGAATGTGTTCATATGAAGACTAAACAAATCACTCCAATGGTGCAGATCAGTTTAATCTGACATTTGAGCAGTTTTGTAAACAGCAAAACATTTGCAGCAGGAAAATGATAAGGAAACATAAGAAATAAATCCAATAAAACCAACTGGAGGCACTAGATAATATACCAAGATAATACACAAAGCAACTGCAATATACCAGTTGGATATCGAAGTCATTTACCAGTGACCAAATAAAATGACACACAGAACAGCAGCCATCAAATTTAGTTTGTAATGAAGATAGCATTCTCGATTTCTTGCAAAAATCCTCTTCTCACAGCAGTAGTCTATATCTGTTTTCCTAAAGTTTGCTCAGAACTTTCTTTTTTTGCCACTTATAAAAAATAAACGATATTTATTCAGCTCTTATCTCTCAAAAATATAGATACTGGCCTTTTATTTCCTCAACCAGAGATAAGATAACATTGATAAAGAAAGATATTAATAAAAGCTAAATGGTTAATCCCATCTAAGGGCATCTATGGCATATAAGTAGGGTCTGACAAGGAAACATCCATCAAAAGATTGTGCCTGTTACGGAAGGCAGGAATCTTCCCACCATGTTCATCTTCTCCTTCCTATAATACCACATTTGAGGCAGTTGCTGTGCAATCCCATCCAAGAACTTTCAGGGCAGATCACATGGGCAGGCTAGACTTGATTAGAGAGAGCTTGTAATTCCTGTTCTCTCTAGGTTTGGTAGCATGGCTTAGATTACAATGTTCTGTCCAGAGGGATTGTGTCTAATAATCAGTTTATTGCTCAGTATCCAGTTTTCTAGTCACAAATTTTTCTTGTATTTAATGTTCTGCCATTTACAGGGCACAGGACAAATACCAGACGGAAATCCCGATCGGTAATTGCTCTGTTTAGGGGCCGTGTACACGGCATGCAGGGGTGGCAGCTTTTTTCTGCGGTTTGTGGATCAAGCCCCCCCCCACACACACACACACCTTCGTGCCAACATGTTCATGTTCCGTCCAAAAACCGATACATGCTTCATGATTCTCTGTAACTGCTTGGTGTAATGTGGAGAGGTGGATCCACTATGTCAGCCGCAGTTTTGGCGTAAGACCTCATCAAGGAGCAGAGTCTAAGGAGCCCCTGGTCTTGGACTCCGTTGCAAGGGAACTCCCAGGTCTCTTCCCTTGGCGTGGTCACAGCAGAGACGACTGGTGTTCTGGCCTATTACTGAAAGTCAGATAGAAGCATAATCTTGTCACAGGCAAGGAGGTCAGGGCTGGCAGCATACAATCAGAGTCGGGTCATAGGAACGTGGGCAGGGCAGGCAGAGTACAAGTGTAGATGGGTAAACGAAAGCCGAGGTGAAACTGAAGAAAACTAACAGGAATAACAGCCAAAAACAGGTAACTTCACAAGGAAACACCATCAGACTAGTAAGGCGGAGTGAGCGAGGAATACTTAAATAGAATAGGCTCTAATAGCATTGGCTCTGGGAAAGCTAGGTGAGGTGCATTGGCCCTTTAAATCAGAGCAGTTGTTTGCACTCGCCTTTAGCAGCATACAATGCAGGGAGCCAACAGAGAGAAAGTGTGGGTGAATCTGCCAGTATCAGCCGCAGTGTAGCCTGCACGTGGCAGCAGTGAAGCGATCAGCAAGGAGAGTTAAGCAGAATCTGCAGTTGTGGGTACAGCTGCGACATGACCTGTGACTCTTGGTTGGCTATCATTCAGTTATACTTAAAGGGTGTGTCTCACTACAAATCAATTCCATCTTACCCAGTCCTGTTTTCTCTGTTTCCTTTTTTTAATTCAGGGGGCATGTTTACTGACTTTACTGGCTACTACTGGCCTGCTGAGGGACATCAGGTCTGTAGCTATAGCAACCTGATGAACTGATGCAGCACACACAAAGAGGGATATTTTAGAATAGGTAGGACACTGTTAATGGATGCTTATTGCACAAGTGACTTGTTTTTACAGTGGAAGGACAAGATCTTTAACATAAAAAGCAATCCTTGTAGTGAGACAACCCCTTTAAGTCTTGGGAGGTTCTTTAGTACTTGGAGCCTCCCCTGGGACTCAGGAAAGGCAACTGTTAAAAGTGAAGTCCAATTCTGTCATCTTGTGCTAAACAGCATTGTTACAGTATCCTGCAAAGTACATCACTGCCTTCAAGTCAAATAAGATGCAGAATCCAGCATCTGGAAAAATGAGGAAAATCACGTATTTATTTTGAACAATTAAAAAACCTGCTCTAAGGCAGCCTCCATTCCTACTGATTGATTTTAAGCTTTGCTGTGCTGTATTACAGAAAGTTTTTTCAGTGATCAAAATAAATGTGTGGTTTTATTCATTTTTTTCTGGATGCTGAATCGTATTGCCTTATTTGGTAACTAGTGACTGTGTAGCTTTCTTAGTGCACAAAATAAGCATCTTAAGGGACATGTATGAAAACTGTCCAGGTCTACGACTTTCTTTGTTGCCCATAGCAACCTTTCATTTTTCAGAGCACTGCATGAGATGGAAGGGGAGCTCTGATTGGTTGCTATGGGCAACAAAGAAAGTCTTACACCTAGACAGTTTTCACATGTATTGCACATTGTTTTTTAAAGAACGGGGGGAATTTAGGGTGGGGGAACAAAATAGAACAGTACATGATCTTGCCATGATCTTCAACCAAACCCAGTATCTAAAAGCACCATAAAGTACTATGTTCTTCTAGGAAGATACAAAGTTAGACTACATCTTATAGTCAAAAATCTGACTGTAAATCATCCCCAATACAAAATCTGAGCTGTAGTTTACGCAGCTCGGATTTTCTGAGTTCGGATTTCAAAACTGCTGGTTTCCTACCGGAATCCAGCTGAAAATTTACTGTAGCAAGTCTATGAAAAGGGACCTGCATGTACCTGGTCTTTTTAGACGCGGATTTTGGCGCAGAAATGATTTAAAACACTCAATAGTGTTCTATGATGCACTGCAGATTCCACCTATAGTAGTTGTGTTTATTGCAGTGATGCACTTTTGCATTCTGGTAAGGTCCTTCACTTTGTTTTAGTCCATGGGTGGAAGAGGACGCATCACTATGTCCCTCAAGGAATTCCACAGCATGGACATTGATGTGGCAAGACTGATCTCTGGGGTGAATATCAGCGTGAACATTGACGTCTCTATTTTGTAATTTTTTATTTTTTTTTTAAACAAACTTATTGATTTTTGAAGTCTATTTGAGGAATGACAGCGTCATTGGCTTGCTGCACTCCGCCTGCCTCTTTTAACCCGTTAAGGACCCGGCGGTTTTTTTTGGTGACACGTTCGTTTTTCCCTCCTCGCCTTCTGAAAGCCATAACTTCTTTATTTTTCCACCTACATAGACACATGAGAGCTTTTATTTTGCGGACAAAGATGTACTTTCTAATGGTGTTATTCACTATACTATAGAATATACTGGGAAACCGCAAAAAAAATTCCAAGTGGGACAAATTGTGAAAAAAAATGTATTTTCGCCATGTTTGCGGGGGTTTTGCGTTTACGGCGTTCAATCTTCGGTAAATATAATGTGTTATTTGTATTCTTCAGGTTGTTACGCATCTGGCAATACCAAATATGTAGGGTTTCCGTTATGTTTTGGTACCGTTAAAAAATTCCAAACATGTTCTCTTTTTGAAATTTGCGCCACGGCGCCATTTTGTGCGACCAATAACTTTTTTGTACTAACACCTATGGACGTCAGTGAGGGGGCATTTTTTGCGGGCTGAAGTGTACTTTTTATCGCTAGCAGTTTGGAATGCATGCGACTTTTTTGATAATTTTTATTCCATTTTTTGAGTGACGTAAAATGACCAAAAAACGCAATTTTGGCGTTTGGAATTTTTTTTTCTTCTACGGTGTTCAGCGTACTGGATAAATGATGTTATATTTTTATAGATCGGACTTTTTCGGACGCGGCGATACCAAATATGTGTAACTTTTTTATTATTTTAATGATTTTTATTTGTAAAATGGGGAAAGGGGGGTGATTTGAACTTTTAATACTTTTTTTTTTGTACTTTAAAAACTATTTTTTTTTTTTTTTTTTTTTTTTTACTGTAACATTGAGGCCACCTGTGGTACTTGACCACTAGGTGGCGCGATTGTTAATACAACCTAATGCATTGCATAGGCAATGCATTAGGTGTACAAAGATGGCGGTTTCCCCACTTCCTGTCTGCGGACGGAAGTGGGGCAAACCGGCCAGGGTAAGTGACGGGAGCCTTCCCAAGGCTCCCCACCACAATGCCCGGTGATCGGATCGGCGCAGCATAGCTGCGCTGATGGCGATCGCGGCACCGATCGGTGCGCGGCCCCGATCGGCGTTAATTCAGACGTCACGGCCATCTTTGCCGCGGCGCCTGCTGGGTAAAACAGCGCCAGCGGGCAGAGCCACCTGCCGGCGCTGTTACAGCCGGGTGTTAGCGGCGATTTGCCGCTAACACCTGGTGGCTGTGCGGGGGGGGTTGCGGAGCGATCCCCCTGCAAAGCCCCTTAGCGGCCTTGGGACGTACTCATACGCCCAAGGTCGTTAAGGGGTTAAACTAGTGCAGGATAATTCAGTAGCAGGTTCCTATCACTCCCAGAGATGTTGTAGTCTGAATGGACTCCTAGTGAGGTAACATGTTAGTGTTAGGGACTCACCTGTGCTGGGATCCCCTTGACGCTATTGGGAGGTGAGCTTAAACAATTCTTGATCAAAAACTGTAAACTAAGAATCCCAGGTTTTTCATATTTTCCTTAGCAGTAACGCATTTCCAATATTCCTATATACCTTGATGTTTTACTTAGTTTTTAGTGTGCCACTGATATTTGTATTAGATGTTTGCTATTGCCTTTTCAGTGTGCACCTATGCCTACGTTTTTCTAAATATATGGATGTGCACAGCCTAATTGATTTTTGAAACTTTTTTTTTTTTTTAAATATGTTTTATTAGGAAGTTCAGCCAATACAGTTCAAAGACACTTAATACATCATACCGATATCAAAAATACATATTGAAATTGAACATTGACTTGATTAACAGGTTTCAATGCAAGTATTTTAGACTTCCTTTTCTTTTAATATTATAAATCCCCTTCCCAACACCCATCCCCATCCAACACCCCCATTCCTACCACACTCTGGATTCTATTGTGTGACAGTGTCTAGATTTCCCAAAGTCCCTCTTAATTTTTCCTTCAAGTAGTAGTCTGTGTATTTAAACCTATCCACGACTGTCGCAATCTCCTCCTGTGAACACTGGGTGGAGATGAATTGTTTCCACTTTTTTAGGAACTGTTTTGCTCTCTATTCTATGTTCCTCTCATTTCCAAACCTTTCCAGATAAAAGCTTGCTTTAAGCTGTCCCTAATCTCAGAAATTCCTGGAACCGTAGGGTCGATCCAGTGCCGTAGAAGACACTTGTTGGCCGCTAGCAGGGTGATATGTACCCCCTTCGTTGTGATCACTGGGTTCTCTCCCTGATCTACACTTCTAGTGACGTAGTGGAACAATAAGCTTTGGGGGTTGAAGGAAACCAAGAGATTCCAGGTATCTTTTACAAAGTTTACAACCTGATGCCAGAATCCCTGAACCTTTGCGCACGACCACATGCAGTGTAATAGGTTAGCTTTATCCTGGCCACATTTCGGGCAGGCCTGAAGATATTTGGTCTCTTCACTTCCGTATGGTATGTTGAATGCATATATTGATTTGTGTGCTAGTCTAAATATGATCTCTCGCCACTGCTCACTCACCACTGCCTGCCGTACTAAAGTCAAGCCCTTGAGAATTTTCTGGGAAATCTCAGGGTCCATAAGTTGAGATTCCCAGCTTTTAAAGAGTACACTTCCCAGTTGTTCCGTATCCTTATTGCGTAGATTGGAGTATATTCTAGACAGTGTTCCCCTTCCCCCTACCCTCTTACACAGCTCCAGGAACTCCTTTGATTCCCCTAAAGATTGAAGATTAGTCACTGAGGCTTTGCAAAAGCTTTCTAGCTGCCTATACTGGAATAAGTGCTTAGTGCCCAATCCAAATTTCTCCTCTAGTTCCCTCCATTTGAGTAGGGAGCCATCCGATGGTGACAAGACATCCCCTAACTTTTGAATCCCTTTCTGTCTCCAACCAGCAAAGAGTTTATTGTCTTTCCCTGCAGTTAGCGCGTGAGCAACCCAGAAATCCAGAAACTACGAGATGTACATGGTCCTTTTGAACATTTTTCTAACGTGGCGCCACGTCGCCAAAGTGTCCCTCAGAACCAAGCTTTGTTTAACCTCCGCCCTTTGGAGCTTCAGTGGAAGGTGCAGGAGCGTAACCAATCCGCATGGACTGGCTAGCTGGGATTCCAATAATGTGAAGGAGAATAAATTGGAATTCTCTAGCCAATCTTGCACATGTCTCCACATGGCCGCCAGATTATAAAGTCTTATGTTTGGGAGCTGCGCTCCCCCCTGCAGTTTTCCCATAGTTAATTTTTTATAGCTGATCCTGGAACGTTTCCCTCTCCATATAAATTTTGCAAAGGCATTTCGCAGCCGATTAACATCCGTATGACGTAACAATAGCGGGATGTTCTGTAACGGGTACAGTAGTCGTGCGAAACTAACCATTTTAATCAGCTGAACCCTTCCCATGATGGACAGGGGCAGGTCTCTCCATTTCTCTAGTTCAGCCACTATCTTGTCCAGCAGTGAGATAGTTCAACTGTATGACATTCCACCCTGGGTCCAATTCTAATGCCCAGATAGGTTAGGTATTGACCACCTCGACTCCCATCATTATATCAGGAAATTTTCCACGCTGGCCTAATGGCAATAACTGGCATTTAGGTTTATTGATTCTGAATCCCGAGAACTCCCCAAACTTGGCCAAAGTATCCAGAAGTCCCCCCAGGTGTTGTATCGGGTCCTCCAGGAAGAGGAGCATGTCATCTGCAAAACATGTCATTTTGACCTCCCTGGACCCCACTTTGATGCCCCTGAATACGTCTGAATTTAGTAGGTGGATAGCCAATGGTTCCAAAGCTATGTTGAACAGCATGGGCGATAGGGGGCATCCCTGCCTCGTACCTTTTTGGAGCTGGAAGTTCTGTGATATAAAGCCCTGGGTATGGATTCGCGCCTGGGGTATTCTGTACATGGCCGCTAAGTAATTTCTGAAGTTCCCCGAGAAGCCCATCCTGTCCAATACTAGATTCAGCCAGTGCCAGTTCACGTTGTCGAAGGCCTTCTCTGTGTCAATCCCTAGTAAGGCCTGCGACAACCCACTCTGGCCTCCCATCTCAACCGCGTCCTGTACTGCGAAGACTGCCCTAATGTTCTTAACCGCTGATCTACCTTTTATGAACCCTAATTGAGGCATACCTATTAGCGTGGGCATCAGATCCGATAGACTGTTGGCCATCACTTTTGATATTATTTTGACCTCCTGGTTAATTAATGAAATTGGCCTGTATGATTCCGGCTGTAGGGGATCTTTGCCTTTTTTATATATGACTGATATATATGCTGTATCACCCGATGGCAACATGACCTGTCGCTGTATTATGTCCTCGGCTACACTGAGCAGAGTGGGTGTGATCTCGTCCCGCATGATCCTGTACAAATCCCCAGTGAGGCCATCTGGGCCTGGGGCCTTGGCTGGTGGCAAGCTTCTGATAACTCCAGCTATTTCCTCCTCACTGATAGGCTCATTTAATTTACCCCTATCTTCTGTCGAGATAGCATTTAGACGTATATCTCTGAGAAATTCAGCCCCTTTTGAGTTGTCACATGGAAGTTGTGAGTACAAATTCTCAGAGTATGTGGCCAGGAGGGTATTTATTTCCCTTGGATCTTTTGTAACAGAGCCATTGTCGCCCTTTAGGCATAGGATGCCCCTCGGCCCCCTACTGTTTCTGACCAGATTAGCCAACAGACGGCCCGACTTATTGCCGAAGCGAAACAGGGAAGCCCTCATTTTATCTCCCAGGAACGTCTCAAGGTTTTTCAGCTGAAATTCGAATTGTTCCTAGCTGAAACCCAGCGGAGTTTGTTTTCTTCGCTGGGACTGCCTAGGTATGCGGTGTAGGACTGTCTAAGCTGAGCTGTTGCCTTGTCAAAATTCCCTTTTGCAGCCTTTTTCTTAGCCGTCATGTAGGACATTATTTTCCCCCTCATTACCGCCTTCCCTGTGTCCCAGAAAAGCGCAGGAGACCCTGTGTGAGCCTGGTTGTCCTGAGCATATTCTCTCCATCATCTTTTTAACAATTCTTTAAAGTGATCGTCTGCCATGAGAGTTCCTGGGAATCGCCACAGTATGTCTGTGCCTTTGGGATGAAGGTCCTTAAGATTGATCAATACCGGGGAGTGGTCGGATATTACTAATCCCCTATCTCAACGGAGTCCACCCTTCCCAGCACAGAGGTACTTGCTAGGAAGTAGTCCAATCGAGACCAAGACAAATGCACATGGGAGATGTAGGTGTATGGTCTTTCCTCCGGATTGAAATGCCTCCATGCATCCGTCAACCCTGCTGTGTCACAGAGTGAGCTCAAGAGACTCTGTCTGGATCCCCCCATCCCCTGGAGTTTGTTTGTGCGTTTTCTATCCTCCAACTCATTCATGACGCAGTTGAAATCACCCCCGACTAGTATATTATTGCCGCTCTCTTTCATAATGGAGGTCCCTACCTGGTGGAAGAAGGGTTTATCCTGCGTGATAGGGGCATAAACATTGAAGAGGACGAGGTTCCCAGCTGGAGTTTCTAATTTAACTTTTAACAATCGTCCGCATTGTCCTTCTCCTGTTCAATGATTTTGCATGGTGTATTTTTGTTGAATAGCATGATCACCACTGCCTTCCCCTGCACCGAGGGTGACCCTAATACCTCTCCCACCCAAAGCTTTTTGAGACGAAAGAGGTCGTTCTCCGTGAGATGAGACTCTTGTAGCATAACTACATCTGGCTTCAGCTTTTTGAGATGTCTTAGCACCATCGTTCTCTTGTGTGGGGAACGCAGGCCCTTTATGTTCCACGTAACCAATCGCATGTTTGCACTACTTTATTCTAAACGCAACGACACTTACACTCCCAACAGTGTGGTATAAGCCCCTCCCCACCCCCCTCAACACCCGAAATAACTAAACAATAGCCTCCTTTTCCACCTCTCTTCTCCTTCCTTTATCCTGTTGACTTCTCTTTTTTCGTGCATCGAAGTGGAGGCGAGAAGTACCTTCCTCCTAACCTTTTAAAGATAGCCACTATACAGGACCCCTTTCCCTCCCGTCTTACACATAGAACAACATTGTGCTCAAACCTGCCCTTGACTTTAACTCTTATTCATCTTCAAGAAAACAGTCAAACCATATAAGCATTGACAAAAGTGTTATTCCTCTCTGTCAGCCAAGTAACTATACCCTCTGCAGTAAAACTGCGGGGGATGGCTATCGAGGAGGAATTTTCACTTTGAAATAAGAAAGCCGGTCCTAAGACCGGTAACCTGATCAGCTCAGCGCTTGCTCGGAGTCCGGCATTGTCCTTGCTGTAGTCAGGATTCCTCCTGTTCTTGAGCTGTTTTATTCTTGCTGGCTTGACGCCGAGGCCTCCCCTCATTTTCTGAACGGTTTTCTTCCGGCTGCTCCAGACGTCCCCTCTCTTGGAATAAATTGGTCAGGCATTCTTCCGCTTCTTCCACCGTCTGGCATATGATCGGCGTGCCTTGTTCTGGAAAAATCTTTAAGATGGCCGGGAACTGTAGGTTGAATCGGTATCTGCTTCTTAACCAAGCGGTGGCAGACGTTAGAGAAAGATTCCTTTTCCTAGCTACTTCAATGAGTAATCCGCGAATAATAGGATTTGTCTCTATGATATAGTAGAGGTGACCTGAGGAGCGATATGCTTGCAGGAGCTGGCCTTTTCAGCATAGTCCAGATATCTCACTATAACCGGTCCTGGGTCTTTGTCTCGGGTCTTCCTGGGGTGCAGTTCTTGGAGGCCCAATTCTGTGTGCACGCTCTACCTTCAGGGGCCCCTTGAGACCCATGGCTTGCGGGATATGAATAGAAAAGATAACGTTCAATGATAACTGTAGGATCGATTCACTAAGCCCTATGATTCTCAGATTGTTCCTGCGGGAACGATTTTCCAGATCGTCCACTTTTTCTTGTAGATAGCTGGTTCTTTTGAGTAATCTCTCCATGGTGTTTCTTGCACCCAGGACGTCATCCTCCACCACTGCTATTCTCTCCTCTGCTTCCACTATACGGCCCGTGTGGTTTTTCAGTTCAACCTGTAGCGGTGAGACTGCAGAGGTCACTGCTGCTTTTACTGAAGCAGATATGGTGGCCTCAAAGGAGGCTAGTATATCTGGGGTGAGCAATTTAGCTACTGCGATTGCCATGGTTTTGCAGGAGATGTTTAGGCCTGGGATAGATTCCTCTAGGTCACCTTCAGGCACCTTTGTCCTCTGTGCTGCTGTGGCTTTGTCCTGCAATGCTGCTGGATTAATCTCAGCGCTGGCTTGCTGCTCTGTGCTAGGGTTTGTGAGTACCTCTGAGCTGCAGCTTTCACAGTCTGATCCTGTGTTCCCCTCAGCTGCGTCCGCTTCTGGCGCTGGGTGCTGGCCGCGCCCGCTCCTCTTGGAGCGCGGAGGATCCGGCGCCATCTTGACGGGCAGGGTCGGCGTCCCGGTTCCTCTGGGTGTTTAGCAACACGTGGGCCCCCCCGCTGTATTAGGAGCTCCTAGCCACGTGCCGGGATGCGCCCTGATGATTTGGCACTGAAAAGTGCCGTTCTAGCTGCTGATATGCGGCGGGGATGCCCGTTAGAAGATGGAGCAGGGCCGACGCTCTCAGTGCCAGCAACCCGCCATGCACGCGCTGGAACCGGAAGTCGATTTTTGAAACTTATAGGGTGACATGTCCCAATATGAATGTGAAGTAGTTTTGGTGTATTTGGTGTATAGGCATGACACATTGTAACGCGCCTAAAAAGGAACATTACATATAGTAGCAATGATACACTGTGCACCTCCATAACGCAATGTGCCTATTGAGGAGCATTACATACACTAGTAATGACACACTATGCACCGGAATTGCGCAACGCGCCTTTTTCGGTGCAAAGAACCTTTTTAGGTGCATTAAGTTTACTATGCAAGGTATACCAGACGCCAGATTTTTGAAAGTATCATACTTTATCCCGCACTTTACACTGATTAAATGCGCCTAAAACTGCTGCAGCAACACCAATTTTCAGACATGTCACCCATAATGTTTAACTGCTCACACATGTGACATGCTCAAAAGTGAAAGTAAAGCCTGTGTGCATGTTAGCAAATAAATTTTGTAAAATATGTGTTTAATTATTAACTCCAGCATATAAAATTTATTATTGATTTTTTTGCTGTTCAATAAAACTTTAATATTGTTTACCCCCCCCCCCTTTTTTTTACCCTTTTTGTTGTTATTTTAGGTACATACCCAGCCAAAGCTCTGGGATAAGAG
This sequence comes from Phyllomedusa bahiana, assembly GCA_025379985.1. Classification (NCBI taxonomy): domain Eukaryota; kingdom Metazoa; phylum Chordata; class Amphibia; order Anura; family Hylidae; genus Phyllomedusa; species Phyllomedusa bahiana. The sequence continues at coordinate 87,741 of JAODAL010010725.1, read as the reverse complement.
ATAACCTGAGTACAGTAACTGGGTTCTCAAGAACATGGCCTGGGACCAGATATGCGAGACACTGTGCCTGGGGGACTGGAGCAGGTGTGACGCCAGACAGTAGGAGCTTATCTTTAAATTAATTTAAATTTTTCTTTCATTGCAGTACTTTGTTTTAGTTTGTCCAGCTGATTAATAAGTGATTTATATTGTTCCAATGTCTCACTTAACTCACCTGTGGCCCTCACCTTCCCCCAATCCCTGGTTCCAGCGGGCGTCACTTCAAAACGTGACACCTGTGAGTTCAACAAGGTGACATCAGCGCAGCGGCCGCAGAGACTTCAGCTGTCATGTGCAACTAGCTTGCATCAAAACAGCTACATGTCACCGTTGCAGCCTCTCTGCGGCACCTTCACTGATATCACCTTGTTGAACTGACATGTGTCACTCTCTGAAGTGACGGCTGCTGGGGGAAGGTGGGAGACACAGAACAATACAAGTAACTTTGTAATCAGCTGGCCTAAACCTCATTGTAGCAATACCATTTCTAAGATTCACTACTCCATGTCCGTATATGTTGTTGGCAACTGCTAACATCTTGTTATTCCCTTTTTATATTTATTTTTTGCACATGTTTTAAACTGGGATAGTGAAATCAGAATGGCTTAATTGCTACAATGACAAAATTGGGTATGCCATAAATTTAATCTTCTTCCATGTTTTGAACAGTTGACCATGTCAAGACGTGCTGGAAGAACGTGTGCCCCCGCTTCCTGAAGTGGCTGTGTGAAGGGGAAAGAAGTGGAGCCTCTCCTTACCTGTATCTGAAAGTTCCATATCATGACGAGCTGACATTTATCATGCCTCAGTGGAGACACATGACAACATATAGTAATTACTTATTTAACAGTTGTTCAATGTGACAAAAAATTTTTTTTTGCTCCATAGGTCGTCTGGCAATGTTCTCATAGCCATGTTGGCAATTCCCACTGCAGAAGATTAACATCAGCTGAGGGAAAGGGACCCCACCCCTTCACGAATGACTCAACCACCCAGGAAGGGAGGGGGAACCAGAAAAGCCGCCGGGACTTTCTTGGATGGGCTCCTCAGGATCCGGGTCCCCTATGGCAACAGCAGCAGTACCATCAGCAGCAGTAGCCATAACATCTGTTCTTTATATAGCGGGTCAACGGTGATGCCAGATTTGACTATATTGCCTATTATCTTGCAGATCGCTGCCACCATGTGCAATATGTTCGTTGCAGTTTGTCTGATAGCAGTGGCAGTCTTTTACTCACCCCAGTCCCTGCCAGAGAGAGTCTCTTTACTTCCAGCCTGTGATAGCAAGGTTCCCAGATGCGCTTCTTCTACCTGGCCTCAGAACCCGGTTTGAGTCCAAAATTGCTCGGACAGAACCTTCTGTCTGCCCCCCCTCCACCTCCACAACCCACTCTTCCGCCACCACAATACCATCCTATTACCACCAATACCTGATGGCTGTTACCTGTCCTGTATTAATCCATATCTATATTTATTTAATATACTAACCATTACATATATGTAACCCATAAACAGGTCTCACTACAAAGATTAGCTTTAAACATGTAGAGAAAGAGAGATGTTCCAAATATATTGCTTTATTTTTTGGCTTTGTTGAGGAAATAATTTAGAATTTATCAGCTCAGAGTGTTCACAAGTTTCTCGAGGTTACCATCCTGCTCTCCCCTTCTCTCTCTGCTCTTTCTTATCTGATAGAAGGGAGGACAATTCAGGCTGTTCTGCTGGCAGCTTGAGAGCACAGTGTGTTATCTCACAAAAGTAATTAGTCTCCTTTACTTTTAGCTCTATAGGTATAGATAACATCTGCTGCTCTCATGTCAGTGCTTTTAGAAGAACTGTGAATTCCGAGTTTATAGGCTAAACAGCCACAGCCTGATCAGAATGAAACAGCAAGCAGAGATAGCATAGATAAATAGATATCTTGATAGAATAGGAATCTCTTTCTCAATATCAATCTTATACATATAAATTTATATGTAAAAATATAAATAAAAATTGGACTTTGAGTCAGAGATACCATTTCTTTGCAGATATATGTAAGATTTTTTTATAAATGCAATGGTGCTATTTACCCCAATAAATTAGGTCATTTTGCCTTTTTTTGGAAAACTGATTTGTATATATGTGTATTGATACAAAAAAAAATTGTGGACAACTAAAAAAGACAATTAAAGAAAAGACACATTTATTTTTTATAACAAAACAATAAAAAAAATAATGAATACTGCATTTTAACAACACTGTGAAGACCTGTGCTATACAGTCTTTAGGCAGATGGTAGCCATTATGTAGACAGACAGACAAGGTTCAAAAGTAGTCAGCCACCAGTGCTGGAGACAGCGATAATGATGGAGGCAGGTAAAGTGCCAGTGCACAGCACCTTCTGGACTCGTGAAGTAGTTCTTGAAGGTCTCTCTCACATGGCCAGCAGTAGTTGACGGACGACCTCCAAGTAACCACAGTCTCGAGTCAGTAAAAGCGGACTATGTCCCCTCTTCTACATCCGTGTGGTGTTTGTAATACCTGACATAATTAAGACACAGGCTGCTTTTATGACTATGTCCTTCACCTGCCATGACCCTGTGGAAACCCCCCCGCTTACCCAATAGGATTCCAAAGGTACATTTCATGGATTTACGTGCACAGTTCAATCTGGCATTAAATATCAGCCTCTGCATGTCCAGTCCTTTCTGGGGGTAGGGCCGCAGCATGTTGGTCATTAACGGAAATGCCTCATCTGCAAGCATCACATAGGGTATTGTTTGTGAGCTGAACTTGCAGCACTGTATGACCAAATTAAGATGTTAGCAGCACCCTGGAGTCCCCTGTACTGCCATGGGTGCCAACTTCAATCTCCACAAACTTGGATTGTGTGTCAGCCACTGCCATCAGGACCATAGAAAAATATTTTTTGTAATTAAAATATAATGTTCCTCAGTTTGGTGGGTGCTGCAAACGTCTGTGCTTACCATCAACAGAACCCATGCAGTTGGGGAAATCAGCCACAGATTTCAGCCCTTCAGTAATCTGTAATCAAAGCTCTGGGGTGGGGCTAGGCATCACAATCTGTTGTAAATGCTCCCATATCATTTCACATGTAGCCACCACAATCTTGGCAGTGGTGGATTTACCAACACGGAACTGCAGGTGTAGGGAACCATAGCTCTCCTCAGTTGCAAGAAACCTTAAAAAAACAAATTGACATTGGGAAACTGATACTTGTTATTATTAATAATAAATATCATAGACAGCCATAGTTTAGAAAACAAAAAAAAGAATAATGTGAAAGAAAGTCACCATATCCTGACTGTGGACATGTGGCCTGACGATCTCCAATAACCTATCAAAGGCCTCGATAGACATCCAGGTGAACTAAAAAAAAAAAAAATTCTAGAAAACTAATGGAAAATGAAACATGCAAAATAAATACACACAACGCAATATACTTTCAACAAAAATGCAAATAAAATAATAATAATCAATGGATATAAGGATAGGGACCAAAAATATCTTTAATTACAAGTAAGATTTTTCATTGCAATATGCCTATGTTAATAGATAGCATGTCTTTACACATCTGCTTAATATATACATTTGAGATACAGCAGCCACAGATACAGTACATTTTTTACCATCTCAATTCAGATTACAAGTGTCCAATGCATCCTCTGTCATTGCAGCTCATTAATTGGGTGGACCCATTAGTGACGCCTTTCTGCATCCTATACAGACAAGCAAAATTATAGGATTTCAGTGAGTAAATTAATGACAACATCATTGCAAAAAAAAGCCACATATGTACTGTACATACCCTTCTATGCCACCAACGAACCAAGACATTGTGAAGAACACTTACCAAAAGTATCATGTTTCTTCAATGCACTTTAATGCGTGGTAGCTCTCCACACGCTGCTGTTCCTCGTCACTACTGGAACCCAATATCTCATTTGGAGTTTTTTTTATTTTTTTTATTAAGCACACTGGAGCAGACAAAGGACACGACTGGCTGCAATGTACTCCAAATGGAAACTAAAAGCATAAAGGGAGTGACTACTGGGTGGAGTAAAAAAAAATCACATACTTTCTATTGCACCACTCATTAATACGTTAAAAAAAATCACTTAAAAACTGATTAAAAACCAACAGAAAATCCATGCTGAAAAATTAATTAAAAATCATATTTTGAGAAAATACTAATGAAATACTCGTCGTACAGTGCGGTTTTAGATTTTGATTTAGACGAGCATTTTGTCCTTCAACATGTAGATGTAGCCTTACTCTGCTATGTCAAAAACCTTTCCCTCATACAAGTCATTTGTAAAAAGAAGTAACTATATTTACATTTACCAGGCTATTTTTTCATGTAAATTATCATACACAGTTGAGCACAGATATTATTTTCATGCTCATACTATTTTCATGTTTGATAGCATTAAATGGGTGTTCTCACTACAATGGTTAGCTTTTAACTGTGGGGATGGGTAAATGAAGATTTTTTCTAAATACATTGCAATATTTATATTGCTCTTGTGCACACGTGTCTCTAAGTTAACATCCGTATCTCTCTTCCTGATTAGAGAGAGAGCAGGAAGTGATGTCACCATGGTCAAAGAAGCACAGTCTTTATCTCTAACAAGATTACAGTATCTCACAAAAGTGAGTACACCCTTCACATTTTTGTAAACATTTTAAAATATCTTTTCATGGAACAACAATGAAGATATGACACTTTAATACAATGTAAATTACCGTATATACTCGAGTATAAGCCGAGTTTTTCAGCACAAAAAATGTGTTGAAAAACACCCCCTCGGCTTATACTCGAGTCACTGTCGGCGCTCAGGCGCTGCGATGGCCCGAGTGCTGACAGGGACGCTTCAACTAGATGCGACTCCTCAGGGAGCGCATATAACTGAATGCCGAGTACAGCCGACAGCCTCCGGGCACTACAGTTGGCCAGGTGCTGTCGGCTATCTCTTCACTTGTATGCGACTCCTCCGGAGCGCACACAGGTGAAGAGATACCCACTGCGGTGCAGAGAGCGAGCGCTCCCTGCTCCACAGTGGACTCCGGGAGGCCGCAGACTCATGGCTGTCTGGAGTTTCCGGCACAGGTAGTGTGTGTCATCATGCTGCATGCGCGGCCTGATGACATCATCCACCTGTGCCGCGAAGATGGAGGAGAGCGCGCGGGAGGCGGAGCAGCGGGGAGCGAGGTAAGTGGGTGTTTTTTGTTTTAAAACCGTGCCTATACCTGCCTATAACCTGCTTAGGGGGACCTATACCTGCCTATACCCTGCCTATACCTGCCTATAGCCTGCCTAGGGGGGGACATATACCCTGCCTATAGCCTTCCTAAGGGGACTTATACCTGCCTATAGCCTGCCTAGGAGGACTTATACCAGCCTATAGCCTGCCTAGGGGGACTTATACCTGCCTAATAACAACCTATACCTGCCTATAACCTACCTAGGGGGACTTATACCTGCCTATAGCCTGCCTAGCGGGACCTATACCTGCCTATAATGACCTATACCTGCCTATAAGGACCTATACCTACCTATAACATACCTAGGGGGACTCATACCTGCCTAGGGGGGCAATTACCTGCCTATAGCCTGCCTATGGGGACATATAGCGGCCTATACCTGCGTATAACGAACTATATCTGCCTATAACCTGCCTATGGGGGAAGTTAAAAAGCAGATAAAATCTCTCCTGTCTCCTGACCAGGGCAATATCAAAAGGATCAAATGGATTTGGTAAATATCTTAATTTACCGTTCCCTACATGAAAGCTGTGTAAGTGAGAAAACCCATTTTATTTCACAGTTATGACAGTTCTTATCTCCTGCTTGTTTGCACAAACTTCTCTAAGTACCCATCTCATCTCATAGACTGGTGACATCACTAACTGCTATGTCCTATCAGCAGGATGGAAGGTTACTTCTCGGTCTTTGATCTGATCTTTTAGATTTGGATTTTTAAAAACCACCAAAAACTGACCGTTAGGCCATCCTCATAGACCTCAATTGAAAATTCGTGTTACATTCCACACAACTTGGATTTTCTGAAGTCAAACATCAAAACCACTGTTTTTATGTCTGACCGCTGTTTACTATACTATTAAAGTCAGTGGGATGGCATAAAAATGTACAAGAAAGCTTTGTGCATATTTTTGGAGCAGATTTTGGCTTGGAACCACATCCAAAAACTTAATACTGCTCTATGATGAAAAAACGACAAAAAAGTCCAACAACAATACGCACCCAAAAACACACTAAAAAATGAGTTAAAAATCTTTGGGTTCTTGTGTAAAATACTGTTCAAATACTTCTCAAACGACGCAGTTTTATGGATTTGAAACCGAACAAGTATTTTGTCCTTTGTTGTGTGGACGTACCCTTATAATGATTTTCACAACCCCTCAATCACATCAACGTTCCTGTTACAGGTTCAGCTAGGACTAGGAGCTAGCAGAGCTGAAATGTCAGTCAATGATATAAACTCGCACAGGAACTGTAAGCCTGAAGAAGTTGTTGAAAACAGCTAGATGAGAATATCAGTTTTAGTCATAATAGACCTTTGAAAGAAATGTCATACTGTAGTATTTGTTCTGTCCTTCATATGTGTGCGGAGCAGAAGTTGACAGGCAGCTAAACTCTTTCCCCGCAGGTCATGGACAAAGGAGTGATGTCTGAACTTCAACTTTTATTGTCCAGGATAGTGTAAAACTAAAGGAGCAGAAAGACATGCACTTACTGTGGTATAACAGCATGCAAACACAAAATAATACACAAGACCATGCAATCATAAACATGTGCATGAGGTACAGATATATATGTAGATATTTGTGCAGACATAAACACATGGAGGGTTCAGTGCTGTCCTGTTTGCAACAAACATGGGTCTAACCATAACAATAACACCTAGGGACATAGAACACAATAATATGCATCACTGTATAATCTGTATCCCTAGATGAAAATGTAAACATACCAAGGATGCTACTTTAGGCTTGGATGGAAGAGGATGTCTAACATGTTTCCACTCAGCACGTGTCCAAAAGAAAATGGATATCGAGGAGATGACTATTATGATGTCAACAGAGTCAGGTAATAGTTACGGTAACCTTCATGAGACATACTGAGGATTGTATGTTAACTGACAGTGTGCACAGACACTAGACAGAGCTGTTGCAAATTAAAACAGAATACATTATAAAAACATAAGAAAAGACTGGCAAAGGCATGACAGTGTTAATTTGGAACTGATCTAGGAATGTTAAAGGGGTTATACCGCAAAGTAAATTTAATGTCGGAAGCTTGCAAATAAAATTATAAATATGTTCACCATTCATCATTATGAAATATTCTGTACTATTTTTATTTTATCTGCTACCTTTGTAATCCATAGTGTACACTTATTCTCTAGGGCAGCGGTCCCCAACCTTGTTTCCCCCAGGGACCGGTTTAATGCACGCCAATTTTTCCACGGCCCGGTGGGGGCGTGGTTATAGGGGGCGGAGTTGTTAGGGGGTTGGAGGTTTAATATCACACACACAGAAAAAAAACCACACAAAGTCTATGCTGTGTCATTTAGGGGTGTAGTATGGGGTAACCAGTGTTTATAACTGCAGACTGATTATCAGCTCTGTGGGACAGTATTATACATGTAAATAAAATACATATATAATCTGCTCTGTTATTTTATAAATATATATATATATATATATATATATATATATATATATATATATATATATATATATATATATATATATATATATATATGCCCCTGTAGTAATAATAAATAATTATAACCCACCTGTAGTCAAAATAATGATAGCCCCCCCTGTAGTTATAATGATAGCCCCCCTGTAGTTATAATAATGATAGCCCCCATATAGTTATAATAATGATAGCACCGTGTAATTATAATAACGATAGCCCCCCCTGTAGTTCTGATAGCCCCCTGTAGTTATAATAATTATAGCCCACCTGTAGTTATAATTATAGGCCCTGTAGATATAATAATGATAGCCCCCATGTAGATATAATAATGATAGCCCCCCCGTAGATATAATAATGATAGCCCCCCCTTTAGATATAATAATGATAGCCCCCCGGTAGATATAATGATAGCCCCCCCTGTAGTTATAATGATAACCCCCCCGTAGATATAATAATGTTTTAACCCTGCGAGGCCGGAATACAACGGCCGCGTAGAGCAGATGCCGCCCGCCAGGACTAAAGTCACCGGGCGGTCGGCATCATGTTAGCCCGGCGCCGCGGACCGGCAGGGGATGCGCTACGGCCCGGTGCCGGTCCGCGGACCGGCGGTTGGGGACCCCTGCTCTAGGGGAAATAACCAGTGACAAGAGCTTCTCGCTGCTGATCGCACATGCTCAGACAACACATCTCATCTCAGGCTACTGTCAGTCTCTTCCCTGCTTAGTAATCACACACTCATCACGGAGAAAAGCCGTCCCCCCCACAGCCGTGGGGACGGCACACAAACTGGACAAATACCAGTTGGATAACCCGACCCGTATTTGTCCATTGCCGTGTAAACGGGTCCTAATATGGAAAAAGTACAGGGCTAGTTCTGTACCCTTTCCATGTTTCTGTGATTTAGCAACCTTGTACTTTTTATGTATTTGAATCTGTTTGTTCTAAAACAAATATTCCTGCTCTTATATTAAATGTGTGTGCTCTGTCTTTATGTGTTGGGGTTTAATCATGTGCTGGTGACAGCAGTGCTGTTTAGTTTGTTCAGTATTGAGTTTAGGTAAAATCCTTTCACATGTGCTTCTGTCCTTTAAGTTTCAGTTAACATTTGTAGAATATTTTATGTTTGTTCAGCAAACTTGTTGAACTTAAAGATCAAGCAAAAATAACTCTTGTTATGCTAAAACTTTTGCTTAAAGGAGTTGTCTCCCCACAGGGTTTCAAAGAAGGCATGCAAGAACTTCTCTGTCACTGCCTGGTTCAGACTAATTTGCATTAACTCCATGCTTGTACAGCATAAGCTCTGTGCTTTCAGATGCTAATTAGATTAGATTAGCTTCTCAAACTACTGGAAGGACTTCTTATCTGATCCCCAAAACAAAAGCCCTAATTACAGAGCTGTTTACTTGAGATAAATCAAGCTTTTTACTGTCTGGCAGCACAGGACACTGACTGACACTGCTGACCTGTGTGATGACTCACTCTCTGTTATCTCATTGAACAAACAGCCCCAGGAGATTTGTTTACAGGTCAGTTACTGAGGGAACTGAAATAGCCACAGAGGTAATAAATTCACTTGTATCTCTTTAGGGAAAACAGAGGAACAATGCAATATATTTGGAAAATGTCTTTATTTTGTGTTCCCTACAATTTGAAAGCTATTCTTTGTAGCGAGACAACCCCTTTAAGTTATTAAAATGTAAAATATTAACACATATTTATTTTATCACAATTCCCATAAACAGGTTTTGCCATATTAGTCTTGATTATTTTCCCTAGCATGTGGTAGGGAAAGCGTGAGATCTACAATCGTTAAAGCAGTCTGCTGTTGGAAACTGATTACTTCCAGTCATAGGGTTTTGTCCATAGTCATCCCTCCTTTAAATAATGTACACAGAAAATATCTTTAATCTGGTGGAATTGAAGGAGCTGAAATAAATTAGAAGAATTTGTTCTGCCATGGTTACTATTTGTATGTACTATTCATATTTAAAGCTGCAACTCCTGGTGACTTAAAAAATGAATAGTGGCAAATTCTGCCTCATCAAAAAGCAGTTATTACCTGTGGCATTGATTGTGTGATACGGGGAAGCATAAAGTTGCAGGAGAAAATGTTAGCACAATCTAAATGTGTGAAGAAATCAATAGTATAGACTGCAATCTAATAAGTTCACTCAGGTGACAGCAGCCAGAATTGATTCTGAAATAGTAGTTGAACCATTATATTCCTCTAAGACATTTGACTACAGGGAAGCATAGATATAAAACTAATGTGCCATAATAACCATTTATGAAATAAGCCTATTGACTAAGCAACAATACAAAACAAAAATAATTAAGTATAGTTAATGACTCAGACACATTTGCATTCCTTTTATCATATTCCGTTTGCAAAATATTGCTTATTTATTTGAAATAAAAAAGTTACTTTTGCCTTCAGGTTTGTGGCGTATGCGACACGTTATTCATTTAAGCTTAGATGGAAAGAAGTTTATTATGCGGAAATAATACAATGAAATGAAACAAAATGTATTTAAATCTGTTTTCATATAATATACGTTTGGAAAGAAAAATTGAAATAGCTTATGTTAATGAATAGGTTGTTTGTCACGTTGAAAGTAATTAGTATTAAACCTCTCTTCCTTGATAACATTCATTGAGGCTACATAAACGGAACAGGATAAGACGCACTTGTGAGCTTAATGGTTTATAATGTTTATGAATTTTATCTTCCAACTTTTATTCTGGAAAACATGGCAAAAGAAAATACATATTTGCATAATTCAAAACGTGGCTGCAATAGCAGGAGACAGCTTAGTGCCACTGAGAATATACATGGATAGAAAAAATATACACAGTGTGCAATGCAAATGAGCTTTGTTCAAAGGAAGTTCTAGGAAAAGTTTCCCCCACTATGTAATATCTATGTCTATGCTGGTAGTCACGAATACATAAAAAATGTTCTACTTACAGGAAATCGTTTTTCTTATTGTGAAAACTCTAAAATATTATTATTATTATTATGCTGTACCCTGAATTTATGCAACTTTACCAATTCCCCAATTTCTCAGTCAGAAAATCTTACCTTTCATTACTGTATTTACCTGATTTAAAGGACCACTGTTTAGTTTTGTTTTAATTTTGGGCTATGTCACAAAGGTTTCACATAAAGATCCTACATATGTAAGGAAATACTATTTTGACTATTTTCTTCACTACCATTTTCACCAGTGAACTTTCAGCCGTAGTTTGAACCATGCTTAATGACAGACTTTTTAGGAGAAAATGGATGTAAGGATCTACATGCATCCCCCACTTTCTACAAACTACAGGATTACATCAGCGAGTCAGTGCTGTTTAGCCCTTGCAGAGTGTTGGTAGGAAGCTGCTGTTGCATCACCGAGCATTGCCCAAAACTTAAACGCTAAGCATATTGATTTCTGTGAGCTGTACTAAACGTTTGGAAGTGTATTCAGTAGCATGCTACCGGAGGAAGAAATACAGAAAGGAAGCAGCAGATTTTTGGTCCAAGATGGCAAAAAGGTCAGCACAAAATGATAACCATTCAAAATAATGGTTTACACACAACCATAATTATACCATAAGCTAGTCACATTGCCATATTGCCCAGTCACAAATGAAAAAAGGGGAAAAAAAATAATGGTTAAGATAATAATAGCTTAAATATCCATCTGATATTACTATGACAGACCACTGAAAACAATGGGGCAAATTTATTTAGACCATTGCTGGCACCATTTGTGCAAAAAAAATGAATGTTCATGGTATACACCACAATTATTATGTTATTTACATAGTGCCTAGGAACTCTTACACCATTTCCAAAAAGGGGCGTGGCCTCAGTAAAAGGAGTGTGCCTTCTCTGGGAAAGGGGTGTGGCTTAGTGTGTGACACTGTGTACCAAAAAAAGTGCCAAAATTTTGGAGCAGTTAATGGGTATAAAGTAAACTAACTTCAAAAAGCATAAATTTGAAATAGATAGTTCTAGCATGCAACAGATTTGGTGCATTTTAAGACTATGTAGTCTAACTTTATACTGTAAGAGTTAGATAGTATTGATAAATCTGCCCCAATGCGTCTGTCTTTACTTTATGCTGCCCTGACAGCTCCTCTTTAATCCTAGGTTTATATACTGGTACCGGAAGGCTGTTGCATTCCAATGTATTGTATTTCTTAAAGGAAGTTAAAAGTTTATTGAGATAACTTTAACCATTTAACGACCAAGTCTTTTTTTTCACATTCATTTTTTATTCTCTGCATTCCCAGAGCCATAATTTTTTTTATTTTTTCATCTACATAGACATATGAGGGCTTTTATTTTGTGGGACAAGATTTACTTTTTAATGGTGTCATTCACCAGACCAAGAATATATTGTTAAACCGCAAAAAAAATCAAAGTGGGGCAAAATAGAAAGAAAAACACTCGTGCCATCTTAACGGGGGTTTTGTTTTTTACGGTATTTTTTCTTTGGTATAAATGATGTCCATAGGTAGAAGTACAAAAAAGTTATTGGTCATAAAAAGTGGAAAAATGTTTGGATTTTTTTTACGGTACCAAAACATAATGAAAACCGTACATGTTTCGTATTGTCGGATTCATATTAACTTGTAGAATACGGATCTTCAATCTTTGCTATAACTGATGAGTTATCTGTATTCAACAGGTTGATACGAATCTGGCAGCACCAAACATGTACAGTTTTCGTTATGTTTTGGTATCATAAAAAAAAAAATCCAAACATTTTTCCATTTTCTGCTACCATTTACTTTTTTGTACTTCTACCTACGGACTTGGGTGAGGGTGTATTTTTTGCGGGCTGAAGTGTACTTTTTATTGGTATCAGTTTGGAATATATGCACATTTGTTGATTACTTTCATTCCAATTTTTAGGGGATGTGAAATAACCAAAAACGTAATTTTGGCTTTTGGAATTTTTTTTCAGTTTATGGTGTTCAGCGTATGGATTAAATGATGATATTTTAATGAATCTGACTTTTTCGGACATGGTAATACCAATTATGTGTAACTTTTTTATTTTTAATTTTTTACTTGTAAAATGGCAGAAGGGGGATGTGAACTTTTAATATTTTTTTTATACTTTTAAAAAAAAAATTTTTTCACTGTGACTTTACTTTGAGCCTCCCTAGGATGCGTCACCACTAGGGGGCTCGATAATTTATACAGTCTACAAATGTGTGCAAATATGGCGGTTTTACTACTTCCTGCCCGATGCAGGAAGTAGTAAAACAGAAAACATATTGGCAATGTAAGCCTTCACCAGGCTTCCAGCTGCCATTATAACTGATCAGGCCACGTTGTTGCCGCAGGGGCACTGATCTGACTGAGAAACGGTGCACTTCACCGTTTTGTCATTAATTTAGATGCTGCGGCCATGTTTGTCTCAAGTGTAAAACAGCATGGAATGGAGCCAGCTCCATCCTGAGCTGTCACCAGCAGGTGTTAGCTGCAATTAATAGCCAGCACCCGTCGGCTGTGTATCGTAATTGCAGCGCAATCCCGCTACAAAGCCACTTACCACCATCAGGACGTACCCATATGTTAAAATATGGGAAGGGGTTAAAGGCACACAGATATTTCCAAACCTTATTTTTAATCTACATTGTCTTAGATGGCATAAATGTAGTTTCCTAATAAAAAAAATTGAGGAGCCCATAAGCAGCTCCAAACCAGTTATTATTGTTTATATTAAATTGCAATCAAATTGCAATTTGCAATCAAAATTTCTTTCTTCCTGACCAGACACATTTTCCAGTTTGAACACTATAATGCTTTCTTGCACTTAGTTATTGTATACATTTTTTCACCTTTTTTCACTACACGTTAGGCTTTATTTTTATCATTTTTATATTAGATTTTGTTAATTTAATATGAGGGAAAAAAGTAAAAAATAAATAGTTTTTGAAACAGGCTAAAAACTTGTTGAAAACCAAAACCTAAAAAGTGCTTTGAATGTCAGTTTTTTGTCCAAATCAGCTGGGCTTCTGACTAGTTTTTTGGGTTGTTTTTCAGTCTCTCAATGTGTTTTTTGGCACGTTTGTGGACTGTTTTTCGACAGTTTTTTGGCAGTTTTTAATGTATGCAAAATTCATATACTGCACCAAAAAACGTCCAGTGATTTACATAGACTTCAATAGTAAATTTGCCCTGCTCTGTCATTTTTTGCAACATGTTACAAAAAACGAGCAGAAAAAGAAGGTTCTGTGGAGACTACAGAAAGTTTTTAATATTAAATTCTATGGGACCTGTTTTCAGTTGTTTTTCAGCAGTTTTAGGAAACGAAAACCCCTGAAAAAATGACTGAAAATGTTTGCAGTGGAGACATAGCTTTAGGGCCATTGGGGTTTAAGGTAAAAGTGCGTTTTGGGCTTTTACTACTTATTTTAATAAATAATATTTTATTCTGTGTGTATGTCTGTTTTTTTTTTCATCATTTTATTTTACATATTGTGACCCCTATAAGGTCAAAAAAAGACCTTTATGGGACATTTTTAAATCACTTTTCTTTTTTTTTTAAGTAATTAATTTCCCCTATAACTGGGGCTGGTATATTATCTCACACTACAGGGGAAATCCAGGGAAAACCCATCCCCTGCACTGACTGGAGAGCTGATCTGGGTCTGATAGGACCCAGCAGCTCAGGCAGTTACCAAGCCCTGGCCTTTGTGTTACCACTGGTGCCAGGAGGCAGGAATCTAACATAGACTTCCTGCCTGTGTGGGTATACAGCGCTTTTTGAGCATTGTATACACAGTGATTGAGAAGCCAGGGATGATAATAAACTGCCCTTGTCTTCCCAGTGGAGGGCTAGCTATCACTGATAGCCAGCTCTCCACCAGTGCAGCTGCACAATAAGGCTATGTTCACACGGCGGTAATTGCGGGACGTTTTTCGCCCCGCAATTACGCCGTGTTTACTGGGGAAGGGGCGGCAGCAGGGCTGAGCGGGTGGGCTGGCTGCCCACCGGCCCATAACATTCATTATTCTCGGCCACATAATAACGTAATAATTTACATGTCACTTCTCTCCCGCCCCCGATTGCCGGCGGGGAGGGAGACGTAACCATAGTTCCGATGAGAACTGTGGATTCCCGTAATGACGGGACGTTCTCCCCATTTTAAATGCAGTTGGGCGAAAAAATATGGGACGAAATTGTCCCATTTTTTAGCCTGTGAACATTCCCTTTAAAGGTCGTGCACACTCTGCACGGACATCTATAATCTATAGGCAGTCAACAGGTAGTTAACAAATGTACATATTCCTGGGAATTTACACGTCATTCTCTCCCTTGGCTATGCATATGGCTTCCCATCCGAGACTTCTGCCTAGAAACTTGTATAGTCTTCCTCCCTCCTTTTCTCTCATCTCTTTCCTCTTGAAACATCGTAGTGTTTCAACAGGAAACTTAAACATTTAAGTTTCACAACCCACAACCAACAAACTTCTATGTTTCACAACCCACATGATAAAAAATAAGCTTTGAACCACTAAATAATATCATATGTTGTCCACTTCAGAAACTATTTTAGCAGTTACTTCATTGATGAAGTGTATCCACCTTGCTTTCATTGTTGACCTTGGAGGATCAGATAAATACTGCAACTCTCACTGACCATAAAACACAAGGTAAAACATGAAATGTAATATTATACAAAAGACCATTTATAGCTGGTACTTGAGGCTGACTAGCCCTTACTTGCATACAGTAAGCAGACGTGTTTAAGAAAAAAGTATCTATGTGGCTTCTCAAATAGTTGCTATTTGGGTGGTTAAGATAGGAATCTTAAAACAAGGGGGTACTTTTTTAATTTCATTCTTAATTATACTCAGTTTTTCTGTGCAATCTATTCTTCCTTCATTTTAAGCCCTATTACACTGGAAGTCATTACCTAGAGACATCTATAAAGTTAATAGAGTCCTAGAAAATTTCCATTGATTCAGCTGTTTGACATACTCTAAATTTTGTATAACACAATAGTAATTCCTTAATAAAGGAAGATAAATTTTAACTTGTTACTTTTCTGTGAATATATGTTGTATGCTAGTCAATTTAGATTACAGTTTACAGATCAGTACAGTTAATTCTAAAGAACCAGAACAGAAGAATGCTCATCTCATGACTATTCAGTTCTCTGTGATGTTAGTTTAAGATAATTTGGACTTAACAAAAAGTTTTCATCCCCATTTACGGGCAGTGCATTTTTTTCCTTATTGCACATATGCATTATAAATATGGAGTAACAGTTCTGTTGTAAAATTTCACATGCAGCTCCAGAAGGAATTTTCCTTTGTTGGACCTCATGGCACACTTTGTTATTTTACCCCCAACAGGGGAATTCCTGGTGGGCAAATCCAACCCTAGAGTTGGATGTAGCTGCAGTTATTAATCAGTTACCTACAGAGGGTGGAGTACAGATACCATATGGGACTGCAGATATTTGGGAGGACACAGTTCAGATAAACCTAAGGGCGGTGGTGCACTAAAGGAAGGGAATAGAGATATCCTGGATGGCAGATATATGATATATAAAGGAAGGAGCACAGCTACACCTTAAGTGGTTGCAGATATATGCTATATACTAGGGGAGAGAAAATAAACCTGTGGGGGATAACTATCTTATTTATAAAAGCAGATTATTTGTTATCAGGTTGGTCTCTTTTCGGGTACATAAACAAATTTCATAATTTTTTTGTGTTGGTTAGCTTATAGGGCGCAATGGATGATTTTATGTATTTTACATACTGTATATACAGATATTATAAGACTAGAGATGGGCGAATTGATTCTAACGAAGTGGAATTCGTTTAGAATTTCAGGAAAACTTCGGTTCGGAACGAATCGAATTTTGGGGGTACTTCGGGTGAACAAGGTGCTTTTTTGATAAAATGGCTGCAGCACGGCGCTACAGGGGGCAAAGCACCTGGAGAAGAAGGGCATAGCCTGCATGACATTGCAAATAAACCCAATCAAAACCCGGATTCTGTACTCACCGCACTATATAAAACCGAGCGCGGCCGCTGGAGCTCACCCACTCCTTCCACTGTACGGACGGGGAAGGTGCTCTGGGGGTGATAGCGCTTTTTGAAAACGATTTTAAAAGCGTTTTTTGTGGGGTGTCTCAGTTTGTCTCAGAACTGTTCTCTAAATGTTCTTTTCTGATTTTTTGGGTATTGGATCTGAAATCCATGTCGCCCACTGCAGCTGCATATACATTCAATATCCAAGTGGGATCTAAGCCTTTCCTGTTGTTTTCTTTAAAGAAACACTTTTTTTAAATACAAAAAACCACTTCATTTTTGGGCGCTCAATTCTATGCGAAATTTTAACCGGGGGTTTAAATTTAAGCGTTTTTTTCGGTGTGCTGACAAAAAAAACCGTTTTTTTCAACCCAAATATAAAAATTTTTTTTTGGTAGCCAATTCACAACAAAGGCTAATTACAACTGTTTTCTTGTTGGTGGAAAAACACGAAATTGTAACAGCTACAAAGCTACTAGTTTGTGGGGCTCAATTCTTTGGCCAATTTACACCCAGGGTTAATAAGCGTTTTTTGCGGGTGTGCTACAAAAAAAAACCTCTTTTAAACGCCAAAAATATTATTTTTTTTTGGTAGCCTAATTCACAAGCAAAGCTAATTAAACTGTATCCTTGTTGTGTGGCGAAAAAAACACGCAATTGTAACACGCAAAAGCACAAATTTGTGCGGAATTTTTTTGGCGCAATTTCATCCTTTTTAAATTTAAGCGTTTTTTTTGTGTGTTGCTGACAAAAATAAACCTTTTTTTTCAACGCCAAATATAATTTTTTTTTTGGTACCTAATTCACAAGCAAAGCAAATTAAAACCTGAAAACTCTTTTTTGTGGCGTAGAAAACACGCAATTGAAAACCTCCAAAAGCACATTTTGGGGGCTCAATTCTTTGGCGAAATTTTACATCCGGGGGTTAAAAAGCGTTTTTGCTGGGCTGAAAAAAATAAACCGTTTTTTTTTAAAACCCCAAAATATATAAAATTTTTTTTGGACCTAATTCAAAAGCAAAGGCAATTACAACTTTTCCCTTTTTGTTGTGTGGCGTAGAAAACACCAATTGTAACACCACAAACTACAGTTTGTGCGGTCAATCTTTGGCGCAATTTACATCCAGGGTTTAAATTTAAGCGTTGTTTTGCTGGTTGTGCGAAAAAAAAAACCGTTTTTTTTCACCCCAAAATATATATATTTTTTTTTTGGTACCTAATTCACAAAAAAGGGCTAATTACAACTTATCTCTTGTTGGTGGCGTAGAAAACACGCAATTGTAACACGCTACAAAGCTCTAGTTTGTGGGGGCTCAATTTTTTGGCCAAATTTTACACCGGGGGTTAATTAAGCTTGTTTTGTGGTGTGCTGAAAAAATAAACCGTTTTTTTTCACCCAAAAAAAATTTTTTTTTGTACCTAATCAAAGCAAAGCAATTAAACTGTATCCTTGTTTTGGCGTAGAAAACACGAAATTTGTAACACGCTACAAACACAGTTTGTGGGGCTCAATTCTTTGGCCAATTTACATCCGGGGGTTTAAATTAAGGTTGTTTTGCGGGTTCGAAAAAAATAAACCGTCTTTTTTAAACGCCAAAATAATATTTTTTTTGGTAGCCAATTCACAAGCAAAGGCTAATTAAAACTGTACTCTTGTTTTTGGGGCGTAAAAAACCGCAATTGTAACACGCTACAAAGCTACTATTTTGTGGGGGCTCAATTTTTTTGGGCGAAATTTTACCCCAGGGTTAATTAACTTGTTTTCTGTTGCTGACAAAATAAACCGTTTTTTTAAACCCCAAATATAATATTTTTTTTGGTAGCCTAATTCACAACAAAGGCAAATTACAAACTGTATCTCTTTTTGGGGCTAGAAAACAGAAATTTTGAAACACGCTACAAGCACAATTTGTGCGGCTCAATTTTTTGGGCGCAATTTACACCCGGGTTTAATTAACGTTGTTTTGCTGGGGGCTGAAAAAAATAAACCGCTTTTTAAACCCAAATATAAATATTTTTTTGGTACCAATTCAAAAGCAAAGGCAAATTACAACTGTTTTCCTTGTTGTGTGGCTAGAAAACACGCAATTGTAACACACAAAGCTACTAGTTTGTGCCTAAATTTCTTTGGCGCAATTTACATCCAGGGGTTAAATAAGCTTGTTTTCTGGGTGCGACAAAAAAAAACCGTCTTTTCAACGCCAAATATAATATATTTTTTTTGGTAGCCTAATTCACAAAAAAAGCAAATTTACAACTGTATCCTTGTTGGTGGCGAAAAAACACGCAATTGTAACACCACAAAGCACTAGTTTGTGCGCTCAATTCTTTGGCGCAATTTACATCCGGGGGTAATTAAGTTTTTGGTTTTGCTGGTGTGCTGACAAAAATAAACCGTCTTTTAAAACGCCAAAATATAAACATTTTTTTTTTGGTAGCCTAATTCACAACAAAGGTAATTACAACGTACTCTTTTTGTGGCGTAGAAAACACCAATTGTAACACCTACAAACTACTAGTTTGTGGGGCTCAATTTTTTTGCGCAATTTACATCCAGGGGTTAAATTTAAAGGTTTTTTGCGGGTGTCTGAAAAAAAATAAACCGTTTTTTTTTCAACCAAATATATATATTTTTTTTGGTAGCCTAATTCAAAGCAAAGGCTAATTACAACTGTATCTTTTTGTTGTGTGAATAAAACCCAATTTAACACCTACAAAGCACATTTGTGCGCCAAATTTTTTGGGCGGCAATTTACATCCGGGTTAATTTTAACGTTTTTTTGCGGGTTTTGCTACAAAAAAAAACCCGTCTTTTTCAACCCCAAAAATTATTATATATTTTTTGGTAGCCTAATTCACAAAAAAGGGCAATTAAAAACTGTATCTTTTGTTGGTGCGAAAAAACCGCAATTAACACGCTAAAAAGCTACTAGTTTTGCGGCTCAATTTTTTGGCGCAATTTACATCCGGGGGGTAATTAAGCTTGTTTTCTGTTCTACAAAAAAAAACCCCTTTTTTTAAAACCCCAAATATATTTTTAATTTTTTTGGTACCAAATTCACAAGCAAAGGCTAATTACAACTGTATCTTTTTGTTGTGGGCAAGAAAACACCAATTTAACACGCTACAAAGCTACTAGTTTGTGGGCTCAATTTTTTGGCGAAATTTACATCCATGGGTTAAATTTAAGCGTTTTTTTGCGGGTGTGCTGAAAAAAATAAACCGTCTTTTTCAACCCCAAATATAATTTTTTTTTTTGGTAGCCTAATTCCAAGAAAAGGGCAAATTCAACTGTACTCTTGTTGTGGGGCTAAAAAACACGCAATTGTAACACCACAAAGCACTAGTTTGTGGGGGCTCAACTTTGGGCGCAATTTACATCCAGGGTTAAATTTAAGCTTTGTTTTGCTGTGTGCTACAAAAATAAACCCCTTTTTTTTCAACGCCAAAATATTTTTTTTTTTTTGGTACCAATTTCAAAAGAAAAGGCAAATTTAAAACTGATCTCTTGTTGTGTGCAGAAAACACGAAATTGAAAAAAAATCAAAGCTACTAGTTTGTGCGGCTCAATTTTTGGGCCAATTTACATCCAGGGGTTTAAATTTAAAGCGTTGTTTTGCGGTGTGCGAAAAAATAAACCGTCTTTTTCAACGCCAAATATATATTTTTTTTTAAAAACCTTTTTTCAAAAGCAAAGGCAATTTACAACTGTATCTCTGTTTTTGGGGGCGTAGAAAACACGCAATTGAACACGCTACAAAGCACTTTTTTGTGCGGCTAAATTCTTTGGCGCAATTTACATCCGGGGGTAATTAAGCGTTGTTTTCTGTGTGCTGACAAAAATAAACCGTCTTTTTTAAACCCAAATAAATTTTTTTTTTTTTTTGGTACCAATTTCCAAAAGCAAGGGCTAATTAAAACTTTTTTTTTTTGGGGGGGTAAAACACCAATTGAAAACACCTACAAAGAATTTTCGGCCCAAATTTTTTGCCCTTTAACCAGGGGTTATCCAAGGGACCCAACTTACTGGTTTATTTGATCAAAAACAGGTTATATTATCATATACAGAAGCTTCATCAAACAGTGTCTGTACATTTAAAAAAACAGTACAACAGGAGGGGGCAGCTCGCACCGCAGGGCAGTGGCACAAACATTTCCCCGAAACGGGGGCCCGGTCGCACACACAAGGGGACGTCGCAGCAGGGGGGACTCGGGGAGCCCCAACCCGCTGCATCTAGCGGCCGTGTGTTGTTTTACAACCCAAGGTTCTTGATTGGGTTTACTGGTCACCTCTTCCCCCAATGACTCGACAACCCCCCCCAAGAGTCGGGGGGAAAACCCCAGACACAACACTTAGTTGGGATGGCCCGGGGCGGGGCACGGCCCTCACCTGTCCTCAGCCCCCCTGCCCCAAAAAAAAAAAAAAACCCACCCCCAGCCAGGGGTCTACTATTTGGGCTGGGCCAGCGCCACTAAGGCAGGATGAAAAATTTAGGAGGGCAGTAAGCACGTGGCAGCGAAGAAAGGGGCCAATACCCCAGCTTCTTGCATAGGCGGCAAAGTATAATTTGGGGAGTGGCATGGGGGGTCATGTGGGGAGAGTCACCCCGGCTTACCAAACCGGGTTGAACAGTAGTGACGATGAAAAACAAAAGATAAGTTAAACCGACCGCACTTGGGGGGGCCGGTTTAAGCAAGGGCTTCACTCGCAGGGGAAAGGGCGTCGCTTGCGCGTCAGGCAGGGGGGGCGCGCCACAAGTGGGTTGTGTGCCGGAGTCACAGGGGACAGCAGTGTGAGGGGGGGGGAAGCAAGGCACGGGGTAGAAAACCCCCGTTCCAGGTCCAAACAGAGCGGCACAGGGGCTCCCCGGCAGCGGGGGCAGTAGTCCTCAGTGGCGGAGGTTTTCTAAAATCACTACTCCGGTGTGGCGTTCTTTTGCAAACCCCAGGACCGAATAGGGATAGTAGAAAACGTGGGCAGAAAGAGAAGCTGCCAGGGGGTAACGTTGGGACAACGGGGCCCTCGTCAACACATCACTTTACCACCGGGGCCTGGGGGAAAAAATGGCTCAATGGGTGGCCACCTGCCGCGCAGCAGCGGCCCGTGCCCAGCCTTTTCGCCCTCAAGGGTCCACCCCCCTCTGCAGAAGGAGGGTTTTCTCTTTGACATCCTCTCCCCTCCAGATGCCCTGCTCCTCGCTACCATGGCGCCAGCAGTCTTCAGGAGGCTTGTAAAGAGACAAAGTTGCGTCCAACCACCTAAGGGGCGACTGACCGGCTCCTTTCCAATTTTTGGAAAAAGGGACCCCCCCCTTTCCAAAAGGGGGACTCCCCACCATTTAGAAACTAATGGGGGTGCCAGCCGAATGGAAGTTCCAAGCCTAATTTCTTTTCCAAAAAGGGATACCAAACTTCATAAATATGTAGAACAGAAATGGGTCAGTCCCTTAGCTTAACGGTTTTTTCCAAGTACACGGGAGCGCGGACTCTGGGGCTTAACACGGTCGGCCCGTACAGTCCTTTACGGCCCACTGGGTAATTGCTTCCGCCCCGGCACACCAACAACTTGGACAGAGAGCCCTTTCTCCTCCACTTGTCAACTGCTGCTCCTGCGCCAATTCCGCCTCCTCCTCCCCCACCCCACCACCACTCAGCCCCCCCAAGTACTCCCATCATACCACATGTGTAGGGCACAGGGTTCCGCATTCACACCTAGCTTCCTCGGCGAACAAGTCACACAGGGGAGGAACTGCCCGCGCATGCAGCAAAAAACGAAATTTGGCTTTCTCCGCGCCAACTGCAAACCCAACCATTGTGACGGGCAATGGGAGGGGAAAAGGTGTCCGGCTCAACCAGGAGGGTGGGCCATGCGCCCCGGCCCCGTTTCAATCTGGTTTTAAAAAGGTTCCAAAAATCTTCCACCGATCTTTTAAACATTCTGAAAAGGCCAAAACTGTGCATCACTTATCCATTCGTAAAAGCCAGGAACCCCTCCTCGAGTGCAGCGGCAAAACGCCCCCCCAAAAAAGCTCTATATCATGTTTCCCCCGCTGGAATTCAGCCTGCACATGTTGGAAAAAACTTATGAACAGAGAAAGGGCCTTTAACGATTTTTTATGATCCAGGCAGACAAAGTATCCCCTGTTAACTTTTATGTCAGCCTGGCAGCCATGCGTGACACCTGCCTTTTTGAGGCCATTCGAGGGGGCCACTTATTTTCATCGCCAGGGCACGGGAGAATAACTCTTCCACTCTTCATGTCCTGGGGAAAAGATGCGAAAAATCTTCTGGGGAGGGGGCGGAGATTGGCGACTACATCTCGTGGCCAATGAGTCCGGGGGACTGAAATGGAGGAAAGGAGGAGGAGGACATTGGACGAACATTGTCTGGTGAAATGAGGATTTTCTACCCAGTGACAAGAGAGGAGGGGCAGGACAGCTGAGGAGGTGGATGGGGATGAGGAAGAGGCAGATTTTACTCCCAAGCACCGTGGCAGTAACAGTGGAAAAGGGGGCAGGGGGCCCCCCGAGTCCTTGTGCAGATGTCCCGCAGCATGCTTATTTGCCTGGGTAGTGACAGCCGAAATCAGCATCCGGCAGAGGATGACTTCGGCTCCCACCCTATTTGGACCCTCGCTACCGTCCAAAATGGGGGCTTTTTCCCCGCATTGAGAGGAAGACAAACTCAAATACTATAGGGAAACCTCCGTAATCATTGGCCGCTGCCTATGTGCGGCATCCTCCCTCCTCTGACAGGTCGACCGGGGGGGTTCCTCACGCTCACCGTACTACGCCGCGGCGCTGGGGGAAGGGGGGGGGGGAGGAGCCGACCAGCTCCATCACAGTAACCTAAGTCGGAGTCACAATGACACTTTCCTCACCCGCCCAGTGAGAGGGCAGTCACCAGAGCAAGCAGCAGGACCTGGGGCATTCCCTGAACCCAAAATTTGTGGCCTTTCTTGACAGCACTCTCCCCCCCATTAGAAATCCGCCCGGACTACTGGGCAGCCAAACCCGAGGGGCCGCAACTTGCCGATTTGCAGTGGGAAGCTGTCCTCCCGGCCAGTAGTGTGGGGATCAAGGGGTGTTCAGTGCGGCGGGGGCCTCGTTACCCCAAGGAGAACCCGCTTTCCCCCGGGAAATGTTGAACGACTGACCTTTCAAAATAATCGCGTGGATCGGGCCCGGTTTCCAAAAAACCAATGCCTTAGGGGGTCATCTGGGTTCAAACTACCTGCCTCACCCTATTCTGATGCCCCCCACCCGCCGATGCCACACATCGCTGAATTTTTTCCATCTGCCTACCACCGCTTTACCCGGGACTGGTATTCCACCCAACTCAAAACTCTGTCATTGTCCACTCTAGTCTCATGCGCTCTGCTGTCTGTTCCGTGAATCCACACTGTTTTTCCCTTTGGGGACTCTGCGGCCTGGGCTGTTTTTGCCACCTTTCCCGAATGTCATTGTGCCACTCTCTGACCTCTTCTTTGCTCCCTTTATCACCTTTCCCCCCTTCATTGTGCCACTGCCTGACCTCCTGCGCTCCGGCCCTGCCCCGCTCTCAGTCTTGTGCCGCCTTTGGCCCAATCATTTTGCCCCCTCAAATTCATTGTCCACTCTCGACCTCATCCTGCGTGACTCCTGCGGGCCCTCCCACTTGTCATTTGCCACTGCCTGACCTCATACCTGCCGGGCCGTGACCACCAACTGTGTGATTGTGCCACTCTTGGCCAATACTGTCTTTCCGCCCCCATAAAATTCATTTGCCACGTCTGACCTCAACTGCGCCCCGGACCTCCACACGTTGATTGTGCCCCTCTGTGGGCCCAATACTGTCTTGCCGCCTCCATAAATTTATTTTGCCACGCTGACCCATACGGGTCTCCGTGACCCCACACGGGGAACATTGTGCCACTCTGTGGCCTAATACTTTTTGCCGCCTCCATAATGTCATTGTGCCACTGCCTGACCTCATACGCTGCCGGCCCCTGGCCCCACACGTGTGATTGTGCCACTCTGTGGGTTAATACTGTTTTTTTCCCCCTCCAAAAAGCATTGTGCCCTGCCTGACCTCATACTGCGCCGCCCTGACCTCCCACTGTGTGATTTTTCCATCTGTGGCCAATACTTTTTGCCCCTCCAAATGTCATTGTGCCACTGCCGACCCATGCTGCTGCTGCCATACCTCCACACTGTTTTTATTGTGCCACTCTGGGCCCCAATACTGTTTTTGCCGCCTCCAGAATGTCATTGTGCCCCTGCCTGACCTCATGCTCTGTGGCTGCCGCCGTCCCCCCCACACTCATCACTAATGTTGGCCACCTGAGCTCCAGCTTGTTTTTTTTCCCGCTTTCATACATGACTTTCAGCTACATTCCGCTTTAGTTTTTTGGTCAGTTTTGCCCTTTAAGTGCCCAGGGGAATTTTATAGTGAAAAAACGATTCAAGAGCGGCGGGAGTCAGTGCGTGTCATACTAAAACACAACATTTATGAAACCAAACCAAACCCCTCTGCATATTTAAGCATGGGGACAACTTTCTAAACCCCGCACCCCAGGGTCTGGGCAGCCTGGAAATAGTGTTTTTAAAGTGATTCGTGCCCAAGTAATTCGGGGCCGAAACGAATTTTGTCGGGGAAAAATTTGGCGAAGTGACCAGAAACCCAATTTTTGAGAAATTCGGCCATCTTTATATAAGACAGATAACATTGGTTGATGGGTGCCCCACTATTATAGTGATATGGGGCCCTGTGTTAAAGGGGATAATTTCTTCT
The DNA here is from genome assembly GCA_025379985.1 of Phyllomedusa bahiana. Classification (NCBI taxonomy): domain Eukaryota; kingdom Metazoa; phylum Chordata; class Amphibia; order Anura; family Hylidae; genus Phyllomedusa; species Phyllomedusa bahiana. The sequence goes on along the minus strand of JAODAL010010725.1, from coordinate 62,145 downwards.
CATTAGTCTATTTCATTGTGCTTTCTTTTCCATTACAGAAATCTAGGGGGGTTTTTTCCCCCCCCAGCGGGGTTTTTTTTAAATGAAGGGGATAACTCATCGTGCCCGCTCCTGATCTGTGTTTGAGATCAGGTGAGGGAAAAGCACAGCCCCCCACCCCCCTCTTCCACATGTCCCCCGTGTCATCTCCCCTCCCTACGTCTTAGGGTAGTCTACACTGCAAATGGACAAAAAACACCTAAAAAGAATTACTAAAAAAAATTCATGAAACTGAGTTTTTTGTTTCCCTCCGAAAAGCAGGGTGAAAAAAAAAGCATTTTTTACCGCGATTTTTCGTTTTTTTTTGGGGCATTTTTTACACTCTTTTATTGCTTGTCTTCAAGTCTGTTTTTTAATATATGCATAAATTAAGCCATTGGATGTAACTTCCCCCTACAAAAGGGGATATAAGGCACATTACTGCATTTATATGTGATCTTGTAAGTTATTTTAAGGACTTTTGCACTAAAAAAAGTTATTTTGCGTTTGTCACCAAAAATAAGTTTTGGCCCTAAAGTCCTTTTTTATGGATTTAAAAAAATGTATTCTTAGTGTCAGAAGCAAGATAACTTTATTAGCGCCAAAAAACATGTTAATTAAAAAATGTTAGCGCAAAATTCCATTAAAAAAATGGATTCTTACTCCAAAATCTATAAGAAAACGGATCCTGGAGCCAAAATCTGTAGAAAAATGTATGCAGACTGCATTCAGTCTAGACAGCCTTCTATGAACTCAGAGCACTGATCTTCTCTCCTCTCACAGCTGGAGGTTTGTTACAGTTTAATACAGTCTTCTATGAACTCCAGAGTAGCACAGATCTGTCTCCTTTCTATGTTTAGGCACCAGGCACAAATCTGCTGTTTTCTGATCGTAGAAGCAGCTGCAGTGTTACTGTGCAGCTGCTGGCTGTGCAGAGTGGAATGTTGCTGGCCCCTTATTCTGCGTGAGAGAGGCAAGAATTGCACACTCCCATGAATACGACCGGGGGCCAGACAGAATGCAACTTAGTAGAGCCGTCAGCCAATGAAATGAAAGGAGGTGGAATCCGACCAGCACTGGGGAACAGTGTTTACACAAAACGAAGATAAGGGACACTGTGAAAACAAGACAGCTTTGCCAATGACATCCAATTGCAAAGTTGCTTGTTTTCACTATCCCCTTATTCTGAAGACCATTTAATGAAATTATACAAGTCCTTTAAGTCTTTGACAATGGTGCTCCATACAGGAGGGCATCCTCAATGCTTCCCTTGGGAAATTCTGCACTTTTCCTGAATTATTGTGATTTTTGTCATTTTTTGTAGTTTGTGCCCTCTAGAACTACATGGGGTCTGCTTGTGGGCCAAAATAAAAGTAAAAGTTTATAGAAGGGTGAAGGAAGGGGCAAAAAGAGAGAGAAACACAGGCACAGGTGGGTGCTAGGTGGGAGTTGTATTCTGTGTTGGCACTAGGCCATATAACATAATGGTATGGGCAGTGGTGGAAGAGGTTATACAGGCCACAGGCATAATCTTCTGGGAGAGGTGGGGGGAACAGGGAATCAACACCCTGAAGACTGTCTTGTGGCCAGTACCCCTAAGGATCATATTGCACATCCTGCACCCCAAGAAGATAAGGAGCAGCCATGGTCTTCAGGATGGAGTTTATTGCTGACATCTTTTTTGTACTGATTATATTTTTCTACAGGTATCTTCCTTTGGACTACGTTGGATTTCTTGAACTATGTCAGACCACTATTGGATCCATTTCTTTAATAAAATGGTTAAAGAGGGATGGTATCGGGGAGGTTTTTTTTTTTCTGTTGACTGTATTTTTCTTTAAATTATATTTTCCATTGTTATTAATGGAGGTATCTGACAGATGTCTCTCAATCACTGGGGCCTGGTGTCAGTCAGCAGTGTTTTTTGTCACCCAAGCTTGACACTAATCACCTCTAGCCGGCATCCTTCTAGTAGACAGGGGTGTTGGCTGTACCATGTATGGAGTGGGCTGACAGGCAGAGGTTCGTGCCCTAGCCAGCTACCTGATGTCCTAGCCCTGCAGAAACAAAGAAGCTTTTGTCGCTAGTGAGTATTCAACCGTCTCCTCCCACTGCTAGGTTTCCCATCCTGAATTCCCAGCTACACTGCTCCTTACTGCTGTGGTATTTGTGTGTATGTGTGTAAGAGTAGGTTCACAGGTCAGCTTGATGTCCTCATATTTCTGCAATGGATAACATAAATCATAGTGTGAGCTAAAATATTGATTTCAAATACAAATATGTGGGTCTAGGATTTAACATGGATTTTGATGCGGAATCCCCATCAAATGTTACATTCATACACGAACGTAGGATCTCCTCTTCTTTCAAAGACATCAAAGCAACTGGTCTTCTGAATCTGCATCCTCGTCTCCCTTCCTTGCCTCAAATTCCTAGTAAGTGAATGGTCCTATATTTGCTAGTACAATTAATTTAAAGAAAGTCGGTAGTAGTTAGAGGTATACCTTAAGTAGCTTCAACAAAACTCACATGAAACGCTTTTATCATGTAGCGTGCTGCGACCCCAGCCCCGGGCCGCGGCCGCCCACTCTCTGCTCCACTCTCAGCCTCTTAGTTACCTAGCCACGCTCCTGCTTCCCGTCTCCGCTCTGCTGAGTGCCTAGGAAGTGGGCGCACGCGGCAGCTCTTCAAGATTTAATGGGCCAGCGCACCGGTAATTGGTTAATTGCTGGGCGCTGACCCTATATCTTGCTGACTCCTCCAGCACTCTCTGCTAGATTATTGGTGTGTATTAGTTGTCCTGAGAGGGTGTTTTGTCTATCTGTGTACCGTACCTTTCTGCTACCGTTTTCTGACCATGTTGCCTACTGCCTGCCCTGACCTTATCACTTGTCCCCGCCTACGCCTCTGTTTTACTATTCTGTATCACGCTGCACCCTGACTGCCACCACAAGCAAGACATGTCAGGGGTAGCGACCTGGTAGTTCCCTGCCGCAGCAAGTCCAACCCAATTTGCGGCGGGATTTGGTGAATACGGGGGCTATTTAGACTCCGCTTTCTGGTGTGGCTTATACCATCACTTGCGGTGGTCCAGTGAATCCACCTACATTCATGAGAGCTCTATAATAGCACCCAAAGTAAGTTTTATTTGTAACCTAGTTTAAAGGGGTTTTGCCAGGAGGAGCCTTATCTGCTAAGAAGCTAATGTAAACAAATCACGGAGCTGAAAGAGAGAGAGACGCACACAGCCAGAGCACGAAGCTGCATAAGGGATCGTGTGAAATAATCAAACTGCAACTTGTGGATTCTGTATACAAAAGACAACAGTTTTTCTCCTCAGCAGCTTGAAAGCGCCTTCATGTTCTCTGTCATCAGATGAAGCAGGGAACTAATCACACTACAACTAGTTTATTCTGTATACAAAAGAAAACATATTGCTACCCGGTGCCTTGAAAACTTCTGCAGCTCAGTCTCATCAGATATGAAGCTCTCTCTGCGCAAGCCCGTCCAGCAGCTCTTGTCAGGACGTATCTAATACAAACTTTGAAGTAACCAAGGGCATGTAAGGAAGGCTGTAGCTCTCTCAGACTGCAATTTTTGTAATCACATATATTTAGAAAAGTGATTAAAAACCCATTTTGGAGGATCCCACGTCAACATTACATCGTGGCAAAACCCCTTTAAGACACTGCCAGAACTGCATACAATTTTAAAAGAAAGACATTTTAAAGCACAAATACAGGATAAACATTACAATAACTAAAACAATGTAATTTTCTACTCACTTATTATTAACATATTTTTTCTCCGTTCCTGGTAATACATGAATATTAATTTATCTTCTTAGACTTCATCAGCAGAACCTTAAAATAAGGTTGTAAAAATTGCCAGTACGTACATTTATATTTATTATGTTTGTTGTGTGTTGTTATGACTCTGCTAGACTCATTATTAAGCGAAAGTCTAAGCACAAAGGAATCTGACACAAGAGTGAGTACAATTGCCATGAGCAACTCAATTATATCACTGCATGTCCTCACAGTATGTCTTAGTAGCCTATCATCAAATAATATGTAACAATCAAGGGTGCATTCACACATATCAGTTATATTCTTTGCAATCAAATTCAATACTGTATAACTGTGTATATTTACAACAAATTACCCTAGTGCTACACAGCTTTTACATGTGGAAAGTGTTTTTTCTTACTATCTTACCTGTTTAAACCACACTGCTTAAAGGGACACTGCCATCAGAAAGGAGTATTTTTGTTAATACCAATATTCCTTTTTAGAACTTTAGTAATATTTGTTCTTATTTTGGCAGTCCTATGCAATTAAAAATTACATATAAAGTATTGTGCTGTTCTTGCTGTGAGAGAAAACTTTTGTTAGGGCAGATAAGTCTCACTTTACTTCAGCTTCTACTTATCTCTATATATACACATTAAAAATAGTAGGTAATGACATAATGACAACTCTATTGTTCTCTCCACAGAGATAGATAGATCGATGATACTAGACTGAAAGTTCAGTTGCAGGCAGGGGATGCAGGAGATGGAGTTTAGTATTGTAATTTTTTTTTTTCGTACAGGTTTCCCATTTGGACTATGTTGGATCAGCATTGGATTGATTGCTTTAATAAAATGGTGAAAGAGGGCTGTTATCGGGGAGCGTTTATTTAAATAACAGTTTAGTGCAATTTGTGTGGGTTTTTTTTCCCATTTAATTGCAATGATAGTAATGGAGGTGTCTTACAGATGCCTCTTTAATAATATCGCTCAAGCTTGGTGTCAGCCAGCGGTGGTTTTTGTCACCCCAAAGCTAACAATAACCTCGTATCACTATTACCCCAGTACCCAACGCACCAAGGGTACTGGGAAGAGCTGGTTAACCATCAGAAGCAGATCGTCTAATGCACAGGTGTCAAACTGCCGGCCCTCCAGCTGTTGGGAAACTACAACTCCCATCATGAATTTGTATAATCTAAACAGTGGGCATGATGGGAGTTGTAGTTTCCCAACAGCTGGAGGGCCGGCAGTTTGACACCCCTGCTCTAATGTGATGGTCCACTTCTGAAACAGCATGTGCACTTCCCTGCTTAACTTATATAGGCAGCAGATGGTCCACTTCTGTGGTGGGGTGCATACTGCCCTGCTTAACTTATAAAGGCAGCAGATGCTGCCGCCCCCCACAGTAGCGCTTTATTAGTGTCCTATGATGCTACTCTGGAGCCGCTTTTAGTTAAAGAACCCCCTTCACCCTGTCGGGGGCCGGGAGGAGACCGCAATTTGCAGGAACCTCACAGCCAATCAGGGAAGGTTGGCAAGTATATCCTAGGCCTATGTTGTTAAATCCACTGACCGATTCCCTAGCCATACCTGCTGCATGCTACAGTCATAGCAATAATGATTATTACTAGAGAGGAATGTATACCATGTTTCTGCCAATTGGAAAATGTTCTCTTCAATCGGAAAAGACATTTTCACCCATTGACACCCACTGTGTCTTGCTTTACTGTTGGAGATCTGCATGTTTACTCTTACCACATCTGCACTCAGCAATCAAATTTCTTAGGATAGTTCTCGACTTGCTGATGGATTTTAGAAGATTGGAAACAGACAGAAGTGCCAGTGAGTACATTTCTTCCCTTGGGACCACTCTCTTAATGGGATTTTAACACAAAGTAAAATTGATATGGGAAGCTTGCAAATTAAAAAATAAACATTTTCACAGTTCATCAAACTGTTGGAAAAGGCATGGTGATGTCAAGCCTGCTGGGTCACATGATATGCAGTTCAAACAAATTATACACGCCCCCTTTTGAACACACAGAAAGCTGAAGCAGAACAAACCAGGCATGAAATGCCTTCGTGGTAAAACCCCTTTAAATAAAGATCAACTCTCATGGCTTAAAAAATCAGGTTGTCAAAGTCTGAGTGAAGTTAGAATGGATAGTTCATATTTGATGTAGCCTAGCTGTGCTTTAACCCCTTCCCAACATTGGACGTATGCATACGCCCTAGCGGGAAGTGACTTCCCGCAAATGGACGTATGCATACGTCCTGGCGATCGTGCGGGCTTGCGGGCGAGCCGTGCACAATCACGACATGGGACCAGCGGTGTTTAACCCCTTGACTCCGACGATCAATTAAGATAGGCGAAGCTAAGTCACAGGCAGGAGGAGGGAGCCCCTCCAGCCTGCTCCTCGGCGCGCGGCTGTACGTTAGTGCGGCAGCGATCTCCTACCAGCCAGCTCCGGGAACTGAAGATCACTTCCCGGAGCCATCTGTGACGTCACGATGCCCACAATGCATTGTGGGCATCGTGACTGACAATTGTCATGGTGAACAGTGCATATCAACATTGCTATGTACTGGCCTGCTCAACGACAACCTTCAGAAGATCAGAAGATTGCTGTTATAAATCCCCTATGGGGAAAAGTAAAAAAAAAGTGTAAGAAAATTAAAAAAAAAAAATGAAAAAAGTAAAACACAAACACAAAATAAAATAAAAATACGTACACCACCCTTTTCCCCTTTAGAGACGCCAAACGCCCCAAAAGAGATCAAAAATAAATAAAGTACCCATATTTGGTATCGCCATGTGCGTAACAACCTGTCCTATAAATGTGTCATATTAATTAACCCGTACGGTGAACGCTGTTAAAAAAATTTAAAAAAACAATCAAATAATTGCGTTTTTTGTTCATCCCGCAGCACATAAAATGGAATAAAAAGCGATCAGAAACTCATATAAACGCCAAATTTGTACAAATTAAAATGTCAGTTCATCCCACAAAAAAAAGTCCTCACATCTCTCTGTATACGGAAAAATAAAAAGTTATGGCTCTCAGAAGACAGCGATGCATAAAAATTGTTTTACACAATAAAAACACTTTTTTTTAAAGTGCTTCAACATAAAAAAAACTATATAAATTGGGTATCGCCATAATCATGTCGACCCACAGAGTAAAGCTAACTTGTCGCGGATACTGCACATTGAGCGCTGTTAAAAATAAAAATAAAAAACACTCCTAGGATTGCAGTATTTTCGTCACCCTGCCTTCCAAAAAACAGATTTAAAACTGATCAAAAAGTCTTGTCCCCAAAAAAATTATACCAATAAAAACACCAACTCAACCCGCAAAAAACAAGCCCCTACACAGCTCCGTACACAGAAAAATAAAAAAGTTATGGCTCTCAGACTGACGATGCAAAAACGTGTTTTCCTTTTTGAATAAAAGTGTTTTTATTGTGTAAAACATGAACAAAATATACAAATTTGGTATCACTGTAATTGTATCGACCTGCTGAGTAAATCTAGAATGTTATTTAAACCATGTGGTGACCACTGTAAAAAATAAAAAACTCTACCAGGAATATTGTATTTTGTTCAAAATGCCTCACAAAAACCTTAATAAAAAGTGATCAAAGCGTCATATACACCCCATAATGGTACTAATAAAAACGTCAACTCATCCCGCAAAAAACAAGCCCATGATCAGCTCCGTATACAGAAAAATAAAAAAGCTATGGTTGTCAGAATAGGACAACATAAAAACGTATTTTTTTTATAGATCTATTTCTACTGTATTGTGTAAAAGTAATAAAACATAAAAAAAACTATATAAAATTTATATCATTGTAATTGTACCAACCCCCATAGTAAAGTTATCCGTACGGCGAACATTGTAAGAATGAAGCCCAAAATACAATGGCGGAACTGCGCTTTTTTCCCCCCATTTTCATAGCCCAATACTGAAAAAAAACTATGGAACACCTGTGCGCCCAAAATGCACAGTACACCCCTAGATGAGATCCCTGAGGGGTGTTGAATCCAAAATGGGGCGACTTCTGGAAGGTTTCACCTGTTCTGGTACTTTGGGGGCTTTGCAAATGCGACATGGCCCCACCAAAATCTACGACATGGCCCCACCAAAAGCCAAATAGCGCTCCCTCCCTTGTACCCCCTGCCATGCGCCCAAACAGCAGTTTACACCCACATGTAGGGTATTGCCGAACTTGGAAGAAATTGCGTGACAAAATTTTGGGTGCTTTTTTTCCAGGACTCCTTGTAAAAATTAAACATTTTCAGCTAAAATTGCAGTTTGTAGAAGAAAAATAACATTTTTTAATTTTCACAACTTAACACTAAAAAAAAATTGTGAAACACCTGTGGGGTCGATATACTCACTGCACCCCTGGATATATTCCTTAAGGGGTGTAGTTTCCAATATGGGGTCTTTTTAGGGGTGTTTATTAAGTTTTAGCACCTTAGGGCGTCTGCAAACCTGAAATGGCGCCTAAATAAAATCGTAATGAAAATGAGACCCCAGAGTCCAGTAGGTGCTCCTCCTACTCTGGGGCTTGTGGTTGAGCCAAATCGCGCACTAGGCCCACATATGGGATATCTCTGAAAATGGCACAATCTGTGGAATCAATATTAAGTTGCATTCCCCTGATCACATCTACCGTATTCTTGTGAATAATGGATAAAAATTTAAAATCTGCAAAAAAAAATGAAATTTGGAAATTTCACCTCCACTATGCTTTAATTCCTGTGAAACACCTACTGGGTGAGTAAACTTCCTAAATGCTGTTTTGAATACTTTAAGGGGTGTAGTTTCTTAGATGAAGTCATTTATGGATGTATCTAACATACAGGCCAATCAAAATCACGTTAGAATTGGACTGGTCCTTAAAAAAATGTATATTGCAAATTTTCTTGAAAATTACTACTAAATTTCTATGCCCCCTAATGACATAAATAAAAAAAAGACATTTAAAAAAAAGATGCCACCCTACAGTCGATTTATGGTTGATATTAGTTATAAGCTATTTTGAGTGGAATAACTGTCTTACCCACAGAAACTTTTGAAGTTTGAAAATGGTAAATTTTTCTAATTTTTCACGATTCTTTGATATTTTTCACAAATAAACAAGGACTTTTTGGACCAAAATTTCTTACTATCTTAAAGCAAAATGTGTCACGAGAAAAAATTCTCTGAATTACATGGATAGGTTAAAGTGTCAAAAAGTTATTCTCACGTACAGTGACACATGCCAGATTTCCAAAATGGGGCTCTGTCAGAGAGGCCAAAACTGGCTCCGGTGGTAAGGGGTTAAAGAAAGCCACCACCAGAATTCTTGTGCATGGGTTTAAAAAGTAATGGCGTACTGACTGACCATGAAAGACTCTTGTTTTATTTGAAGTAGAGAAGAGGCTGCAGCATGAGGTATGGCCAGGTTCTTTGAATGTAGTTGGGAAGAAGGTCAAATAAAACACAATCATGTGGCTTTGTTCCTGAAGAGGTAGTGCCCAGGCCAGAGCTTCTCCTATGAGCAGGGAAATGAATTAATAGTGATAGACATTGTTGCACTCTTGCACTTCATTGCCTGCTGATGTGTTTATGGTTATGTACTGGAAGTGGGATATCTCTGGGTGGTAATCCATTAGGTGCTGACTAAATCTGGGAGCGGAATCTAAGAGATACCCTAACCTTCATTGTTAATTCCTGCAAGGAAGTATGGATTTTGCTGCAGGAATATTCCTAGGTTTAGGTCCCCAAAATGCATAGGCAATAGTGCTAACTTCATTGTAAGGGATGAAAGTAAGAATTATTGCTAGGGAAGTTGTCAAGATGGGACAAGTCAAAGAACAAAACAGAAGCACTGTCAGGAATATAGCCAAAGGTCAGAGCCAGGAGTTAGACAACAGGTACCAGTTGAAGAATGAAGAGTATGAGGCAAAGACATTATCAGGATCAATCAAGAGTCAAAACCAGAAACAATAACACAAGAGCCATGGCAGTGTATGAACCACAATAAACAAGCAATTCATAGCATTCCTTCTTACACCGGCTGCAACGGCTGATGTTATCTTTGGGCATCCATTGTTTTAGTAATATGATGCCAGTATGAGCTGGAAAGCCAAGACCCAAACCATAAAGTATAAAGCTGTAGCAGTAGAAAAGAACACATCTAGAATGTAGATTTTATTTTTTCTATTTTCTGTATTAAAGCTTGCTCTAGATGATGTAATTATACTGGCAGGGCCATCTTAACTGTATTATGGGCCCCTGGGCAGAGATGTGCATTGGGCCCCCAACCAACACAACCACTTACAGGAATATATACATTATTGTTAATAAACTTATATTTTTAGTTTCTTCCAACAAAATGTGCGCTTTTGAACATAGTTTAACCCCTACTGACACAGTACAAACAAACTTTTTCAGGCGGTCTGCAAAACCGCAAACCGCCTGAAAAAACGTCAGAAAACCCGTGCCATGGGGACATGCCCTAAAGCTGTCTACACAGCACAGGTTTCTCATCGAATTTATGGCGGAATCTAAGGGCTTGTTCACACGCCGTTTTAACTCCGTGTTACAAGTGCTTTTTAGATCCGGCTCGGGGACCGACAGGACGGACACAGAGATGGATCTAAACAATTAGCAGTGAGATTATCACTGCGGTCTATGAGGAAGACGCAGTGGTGTTCACATGAGAAATCACCTCTGCATGTTTCCATAGCGCAGCTCGGGTCCGTCTTTGAAAGAATTGCATGTCATTTCTTTCAAAGACGGAGCCGGGAAACACACAGCGCAGATCTCTCATGTGAACGCTGCTGCGTGTTCCTCATAGACCGCAGTGATAATCTCACTGCTAATTGTTTAGATCCATCTTTGGTTCCGTCCTGTCGGTCCTCGAGACGGATCTAAAAAGCTCTTGTAACAAGGAGTTAAAACTCCATGTGAACAAGCCCTAAAAAAAAATCTGACTGAACCTAGTGTTGCGTAGACTTCAATAGAAAATCCATGCTGCAATCTACACAATTTCTCTAGTGAAGCCGCCGTCATCCGGCGGAAGATAAAACATGTTGTATCTTCTGCCGGATTCCCGTGCAGCCCACATACAAGGCTACCAGTAATCTGAAATCCAACCACTTCTTTAACACAAAAACCACGCAACAAAACGCAGTGCTTCAAAGTTAAAATACCATTTGGTTTCAACAGTATTTTACCTTAGGTGTGTAGATGTAAAGGTAGAAGTTAAGTAAACAGTTGTTCCATGGAGCAGTGTGTAGCTGAGCAGCCCCTTCCCCTCCTCGCCTGATAATTTGGCTCCCATATAAAGTGCTATAAAGTTTGTCAAGCACTTACACACTACTTCCTAGCTAGTCTTTCTGGGGATATGATTGGGTGGAGGGATGATTGGTAAAGGAGCCTTCCCTTAGGACAGAGTTGGATCTGTCCACATTATCATTACCGGTATAGCAGCAGATAGCAGTCCTGCTGCTCACATCAGCCCTCACTTAGCCCTGACAGGAGGAGAGGGGGAGAGTTTCATCATCTCCCTCTCTGTGTTTTGGTCTGGTCCGTGCACATCCCCCGACCTCCACCCCTCCTTCCTGTCCCCTGAACCTGTGATCTGTGCTTAAGAGTGTGTAAAGTACTTACACACAGTGTCTATGACGATCTGACACGCAACGTTTCGGGGGACACGCCCCCTTCCTCAAGCGTGACGTAGCTTCCAGGATGTCCATGTCTGCTCCTGTATTCACTGGGAAGGGCAGGTGGCTGCCCAGATGGGCCCCCGTGCTCGTGGGGCCCCCGGGCAAGTGCCTACCTTTCCCAATGAAAGAGATGGCCCTGTATACTGGCATGGCCAACAGATTGTGTTGCTGCTCTAATGTCATAACTTTAATTTTGAATAAAGAACTCATTTATATCATACACAGGAAGAGGATTCACTTATATTTATCAGAAGCTGGTGTATACCATTTAGGCCTTATATTCTCTACTGAAAGGCCAAGAATGCTTGTAGGGGTTTTCTCATCCAGCTTTTTAACATAGCCTGCTCTTCACAGCCAGCTTCAGGCACTCACTTGCTGTTCAGATTGAGGGCAGTTCCACAGCAGTGACTGACATTTTAGCTTGGCTATTCCTAGTAGATCAACACTTTAGCACAACAGGCTGAACTGGATGGACGTCTTGTCTTTTTTCGGCCTTACAAACTATGTAACTATGTAGCTGAGCCTGTTACAAGCACATTGGTGATAAAGTGGTTTTAACAGCAGGACAGAAGGCTACAGAGCTCCAAAATGTTAAAGTTTATCAGTAAGAATTATAACCAAACTCTTATTCTGCTAATAAAACATGGCAGGCAGTGACATCACCATGTTGGCCATGGCTACTAGAGCACAGAGAGATAATCAGCAGCCATAGGAAACTTTCTGTAAACAAGCAGGAGATAAGAACTGCTCTAACCTTGAAATTATGAAAAATAATAACAGTAATGTTTTTGATAAAAATATAAATTTTTTCTTTGCCTTTCTTTGTTTAAAGCAAATCAATAAGATGTAAATACCCCTTTAACAGATTATAACATGTATCAAATACATGTTATACAGAACACTGTATATTATCAAGTGACTGCAAATATTATCTAGTTTCCAGATGTCCAAATAGGGCTACTCTTGGATAAACATTTCCTTTAAGAAATAAAACTTTGAATATGATTTCATCTGAGGAATGGTTTAGAAAAAAGTTGTGCTACATTTTATTCTATGCATGCTCATCAATCCATAACACATTTAGAAAATAGGTTGATGAAAGGCCACGTAGATTGGATCTTTTCCTATAAGCAGTGCATTTTGGAATGTCACTTACTCAATTTAGTGCTTTGGTAAGAGATACATCCAGTTCACTGAAAAGTAGCACTCTGCAACACAAAATGCGATTCAGTGTTATTTATTTTAATTAACTAATCCTGCTATGCTGAAATTAATTAAAAAATAATGATAGGAGGAAATTGCTAACTATTGTACACTAGCTGTAAAGATTATTTGAGTACAGCGTATCATTTAGTTTATTAGAAAATAAAGTCTGTGACCCACATGAAAAGAAATGTCTACAGTATAATCTCTGTTTATTGTTAGCTATTTTCCTGTTTCCAAGAGAGACATTCTTTTCTATCTCATTGTGCAACATTCTCCTTTCAGAGCTGCTAAAATTTTGGCTGCATTGTGCGCTGAAGTATTAAAGTCTGAGCACAATGAATGATTGTAATATACAGTTTGCGTGCAGATTTCACCCATTGCTTCTGAATCTCTGTAGCAAGGAAAAATGTTCTTGATTTCCTTAAAGGTCAGCTTGCCATTTTTATTAAGGGCAACAACTTCTAGCTATGCTTTTTGTTTGTAATTTGCAAAAAAATAAACAAAGCAAAAATGTGCCACAGAGTATAAATTTAAGCATGTTGAAACAAAAGATTTCCATTCAGTATATTTAGGCATTTTAAAGCCATGTATAGATATACAGTGTTTGCCCTTTATTTGCTGTTTGTTGTTTTATATAAATTAATGTGATCTGTTATATGTTCCCTTCCCAAAGTTTCATGCTGTGTGCAGTAAAATATAATATAACAAGAAATTAAAAGCAAATCACTATAACTGTATTATGTAAGTTTAGTGGATAAGACATTATAGACTGTAGAAGGAAAACCTGGAAGAAAATGGGAATTTATGTTATCTGGAGCTGAGAATGTTTGTTTCCTGTTGTTTACAGTACTGTAATTTAGCGTCATTTAGTGCCAGTTGTAGAAGTATGGTTCATTACTAAAAATGCCAATATTGCTGTTTGCTATAGTATATATGCACTAATATCTGTACTATGTGGCCTTCACTTGAACTTAGTAACTCTGATATCTGTTAGTGTAAAGATTGCTATTACTGAGAACTGCACTGTGATTGCAAAGAGAAAACATCTACACAGCCTCGGGAGGGGAGAGTTTGCCATAGAAACATGGGAGGAACAGAGTTTATAAAAAGTTGTGTGTGGTTGGTAGTTTCCATGTCATCCTAACTGAAGCATTGCTGTCTCCTGGTCTCAGAGGCCAGCACCACCTTTGCTTCCTAGCCAAATAGAAGGGAACATGAAAGTACTACAGCTAAAGAAAACAGCAACTCTGTTGGTGGAGGGGCCTAAAAGCGAAGGAAACTCATGAGATAATACCCCCCGCACACCTCATGGCCGTTGCTTTTCAGCATGTGCCTCTGGCCTGGCCCAAAACTTTGCTGACCTATGGAAGGATATCTAGATTCTAGAGATGGGTGAATCGATTCTAACGAAGTGGAATTCATTTAGAATTTCAGGGGAAATTCGATTCTGCACAAAGACGAAGTTTATGGTACTGGCGTGACATGGCATGACATGGAGCAGAGAACTCTGGGAGGAGGAAAGAAACACCCTCAATGACATTAACAGAAATAAAGCCAATCAGCAACCAGTGGGCTTCTGTGACGTCACAGCCCTATAAATACGGCAGCCATCTTAAATTCTGACACTTGTCAGTGTGTCTCCTGTCCACAAGCATCTGACTGCTGCAGCACTATATTGCACTCTGTGCAAAACAAATCCATTTTTTGAGCTACTGGGGTGAAAGACCTTCATAAGTGTGGGTCATACACACACCTGTTCCTGAACCAGCGGTTGTTATTTGATTTCAATCTGTTTCCCAAGAATCAGTTTATCCTGTTCGTGGGGTAATTTGAGTCAAATACAGGGTGTGTGTTTTGGCCCCATACATGCCTGAATTCCATCAAATTCATTCTGTAGGGTATTTTATTTTATACCAAGGGTCAATATATCCTCTTGTTTGTGGGGTAATTTGAGTCAAATACATTGTGTGCATTTCTGACCCATACACACCTGAATTCCATCTCATTCATTCTGTAGGGTATTTGATTTTATACCAAGAGTCAATACATCATCTTGTTTGTGGGGTAATTTGAGTCATATACAGGGTGTGTATTTCTGCCCCATACACGCCTGAAATCCATCTGGTTCATTCTGTTGGTTATTTTATACCAAGGGTCAATTTATCCTCTTGTTTGTGGGGTAATTTGAGTCAAATACAGGGTGTGTATTTCTGCCCCATACATGCCTGAATTCCATATGGTTCATTCTGAAGGGTATTTTATACCAAAGGTTAAATTTATCCTCTTGTTTGTGGGGTAATTTGAGTCAAACACAGGGTGTGTGTTTATCATATACAGACATTTCATTAAACAGAGTCTGTAAATTTTTGATCAAACAGTATGTCAGACAGAGAGGTGGCAGGCCCTTTACATGCGAGTGGCAGAGGCACAAATGTTCCTGGAGCAGGAACAGGTCACAGCACAGTAAGAGGATGTCGCAGCAGGGGTGACTCGGTGAGGCCAGAGCTACCGGTGTCATCTAGCAGTTGTGTGTTGATCACCAAGCCAACAGTTCTTGATTGGTCGACTAGGTCATCCACTTCCTCACAGATGACATCTGACAACCTCAGCCAAGAGTCTGTGGGTTCGTCAGACATAACCCTTGGTTGGCATGGCCCGGGAGCAGGTCAGCGGCCCTCACCTGTCCTCAACCCGCCTCTGTCCCTTTTGGTTCTTTCAGAGAGAGAACTAGGTCTGGGCTCTGCGCCACTATACAGCGGGGAAACGAACAAATTTGAGGACAGTCAGCAGCTACTTGGCAGCGAAGAGGTGGGTCGGACATCCGCTGCTTCTTGCAGTAGGCGATCAAGTAGTGATGTGGAGAGTGGCATGGGAGGTTAAGTTGCGAGCGGTCAGGCTCTGCATACCGAGACCATTGAGGAGGACAGCAGTGACGGGAAAACACAAATCGATAACGATGTAGCCGATCGCACTTGGGAGCCGGATGAAGCAAGGGCTTCATCATCATCATTGGGAGAAGAGGGCGGCAGCTTGCGCATCAGGCAGCAGCGCTGCCAGCAAGTTGGTAGTGTGGCCGTGAGTAAGCAGGGTGGCAGCAGTGCGAGGTCGGGACCCAAATGACCATGGGGTAGACCATCCGCTTCTCAGGTCCAAGAAAGTAGCGGCTCAGGGTCTCACAGAGGCAATGGAGGTAGTAGTCAGTCAGTGCAGAGCGTTGGTGATAAAATCACCGACTCGGCAGTGAGGCAGTTTTTTGCCAAGACACTGGAGGAGCCAAACATGTGTATATGGACAATCTGTGGGCAGAAAGTGAAGCGTGGCCAGGGTCCTAACGTTGGCACCATAGCCCTGCGTCAACACATGCAGCGTCACTATCCAGTGGCCTGAGAGAAACGTGTCTCAGATGTGGTGGTCCATCCTGCCGCACCAGTAGCACCCAGTGGCATGCCTCCCACGTCAGACAGTCAAGGCTCCACCACCTCTGCCGAAGGGAGCTGTTTCTCTTTCCCATCATCTACTGGTCCAGATGATCCTGCTCCACACCACTAATGGCGCCAGCAGTCGTTCACCGAGGCAATTGCCAAGAGACAGCAGTATTCGCCCAGCCATCTTAAGGTGCAGAAGCTGACCGTGCTCCTGTCCAAGTTGGTGGTACTGCAGTCCCTAACTTTCCAAGTGGTGGACTCTGCACCATTCAGAGAACTAATGACTTGTGCCGAGTCGAGGTGGAGAGTCCCAAACCATTATTTATTTTTGAAAAAGGCAGTACCAGCCCTGCACAAATATGTAGAGCAGAAGGTGGGCCTGTCCTTCAGCCCATCGGTGTCTTCCAAAGTGCACGGCAGCACGGATGTGTGGAGCTGTAACTACGGTCAGGGACAGTAGATGTCCTTTACAGCCCACTGGGTGAATGTGCTTCCTGCCCAGCGACACCAGCAACTTGGACAGGTGACGCCGCTTTCTCCTCCACTTTGTCAAACTGCTGATCCTGCGCCAATGTCCGCCTCCTCCTCCACCACCACCTCAGCCACCATAAGTCTAAGTGATGCTCCATCATAACACATGTGCAGGGCACAGCAGTCTCATGCAGTTCTATACCTGGTTTACCTGTGCAAATGAAGTCACACAGAGGAGGAACTGCTCTGTGTCATGCAACACAAAATCAATGTGTGGCTTTCTCCACAACAACTGCAAATCGGAACCATGGTAACAGACAATGGAAGGAACATGGTGTCCGCGCTGCTCCGAGGAGGGTTGAGCCATGCACCCTGCATGGCGCACGTGTTAAATCTGGTTGTCAAACGGTTCCTCAAGTCTTCCACCCATCTGCAAGATGTTCTAAAAATGGGCAGGAAACTGTGCATGCACTTCATCCATTTCTACAGAGCCAAGCACACCTCCTTGAGCTGCAGTGGTAGAACGGCCTCCCCCAACATAGGCTGATATGCGATATTTCCACCCGTTGGAATTCCAGCCTCCATATGTTGACTCTATGAACAGAGAAAGACCATTAATGAATTCTTGATGATCCAAGCGGACAGGAGTACTCCCTTGTGTAATTTTGATGTCAGCCAGTGGCAGCTCATGCGTGACACCTGCTGTTTGCTCAGGCCCTTTGAGGAGGCCACGTTATTTGTCAGTCACAGGACTACGGGATGAATAACATCATTCCACTACTTCATGTCCTGGAACAAATGCTACAAAATCGGTCTGGTCAGGAGACGTGGTGATGACATCTCACAGCCACATGAGTCCGGTGGGGGATGAACTGGAGTAGGAGGAGGAGGACATTGGAGCACAAAAAGTGTCTGGCGAAATGAGTGGTTTTTCTACTCAGGTGACAGGAGAGGAGCAGGAGCAGCCGGGGGAGGTAGAGGGAGATGAGGAAGATGAGGCAGATGACCCAGACACATCATGGCAGTATACAGTGGAGATGGAGGCAGGGGGTCCCTCAGAGTCACTTGTGCAGAAGGCCCGCTGCATGCTGATTTGCTTGGCTAGTGACAGCCGAATAGTCACCATCCGGCAGATGGATGATTTCTGGATCTCCACCCTCTTGGACAATCGCTACCGGTCCAAAATGGGAGCCTTTTTTTCACCTGCCGAGAAGGAGGACAAACTCAAGTACTATAGAGAAATCCTATGTAGTCAGTTGGTCGCTGCCTATCTGTGCCATCATCCATCCTCTGGCAGGTCTGACATTACTCATGTACCACTGCCACGGCTGCTGTAAGGGTTTTTGGCAAGGTAGGAGCAGTACGAGCTCCATCCGCAGCAGCCTAAGTCTGGAGTCGTTGATCAGCAGCTTCCGTCACCTGCCTAGTGAGGAGGGTACTAACCAGCAGCAGCAGGACCTGGAGCACACCCTGAACCAGCAAGTGGTGGCCTACTTGGACAGCACTCTGCCACCCCTCATAGAAGATCCGCTGGAATACTGGGCAGCCAAACTGGATGTGTGGCCACAACTTGCCGAGTTTGCACTGGAGAAGCTGTACTGGCCAGCCAGTAGTGTGGCATCAGAGTGGGTTTTCAGTGCGGCAGGGGCCATAATTACTCCAATGAGAACTCGCTTGTCCATCCAAAATTTGGAGAGACTCACCTTTGTCAAGATGAATCAGGCATGGATCGGCCAGGATTTCCACACTTCCAATGCCTTATGTATTAAATTATATCAGCCATTACGCCTCACCAAAACTTTGAGAAATGAGTCTGGATTCTTCTGGCTACCTGCCTCAGCTACTATTCTGATGCCGCCACCCACCTGATGCCAAACATCTGCTGCCAGCTGCTCCATCTACCACCCACCATCTTTATCAGGGACTTGTATTGCCACCCACCTCCCCACTCTTCACTAGGCCATTATGTAGACTTCTAATGCTGCCACCATTTGCCATTCTGTGGCCTACTCATTTTGCTGCCACCTACACAATCTGTCATTTGCCACTCTGTGGCCTACTCATTTTTCTGCCATCTCCACAATCTGTCATTGTGCTACTCTGTGGCCTACTGATGTTGCTGCCACCTCCACAATCTGTCATTTTGCGACTCTGTGGCCTACTGATGTTGCTGCCAGCTCCTTAATCAGACATTTGCCACTCTGTGGCCTACTGATGTTGCTGCCACCTCCTCAATCTGTCATTGTGCCACTCTGTGGCCTACTCATGCTGCTTCCACCTCCACCATCTGTCGTTTGCCACTCTGTGGCTTACTGATGTTGCTGCCACGACCTCAATCTGTCATTTGCCACTCTGTGGCTAAATCATGCTGCTGCCAACTGACCACTCTCTCACTTGACCTCCCTGTGGTTTCCTAATGCTGTTTCCACCCTCCACCACTCTATGACGTTGCCACTATGTTTGGTTTTCTCCTTATTTTAATCTGTCAGAAGGAATGAAAAGGGACAAACATAACCGATTGAATCCGCAAGGCCAGTATGAGATGGTCCTTTGTTTGCATCAGGATTGTATGATGATTAGATAGCCAAAAGCAGGAATGGATACAGAACACAGAAGACATGCAAATATCCCATTTACAGCTCATCTCTGTTTTGGATCAACTCCTGTTTGTTTTTGGCTTTAGCAATACTGATGGATTATTGACCGATTGAAAGCGGACACTGACGGATGAAAGGAAGGGCAAAATGATCAGTGACGTCAAAGCAAATTTACTGCCAACACCCTCTCCACGCTTTCAGGGGGGCTCTACATGTATCAGCGTTTAAAAGAACAGGTTCTGTCACAATCTGTGGAATCATCTGATGACGGTGTAAAAGGATTGCGCTCCTTGACGCTATAGTAGGATTTTGGCCCTCAGCTTGGTTCTTTCCAGCTGGAACTGACATTACCTTGACAGGCTACATTCCCACTTCAGTTTTGCCCCTTTAACTGCCCAGAGAAGTGAAGGCGTGAAGCGATTCTAAGAGCGGCGGCTGTCATCTGCGTGTCATACTAAAACACAGCATTGTATCAAGAACAAACCATGCTTCCCATGCATATTTCAGCATGGCACAATGATCTACAACACCATACAGGCTCTCCGCAGCCAGGAGAAAGCCGTTTTTTAACGTGATTCATCGCAAATAAATTCGGGTCGAAGCAATTTTTTGCGGAAAATTCGACTAATCTGTTGAGCCCATCTCTGCTAGATTCACTTGGGGTTAAAGGGAACTCCAAAGTGACAAAATCTGGAAGGCTTTTTAGCAGGGGACTTTGTTTGGGATTTCCACCCTCTACTGCAGGCAGTGTAGCTCTGATTGTATGGAAAGACTTTATTTGAAAGCTGCCTTTCCTATGTGTTTAAGACCTTGCTTGGAATAACAGTAGAGAAAAGTTGTTAATGCCTCTTTTGCCACTCCTGTCTATCTGCATTGCACCACCATGGACACCTCACTACAACATGTTGATGTTACATTGTTCAGGAGTTAAAGAAGATTGTATTGACTTCTAGTACACATACGTTTATATAGGTAACTGATCACCTCTACCTGCTCTCTCATATCTCACAGTGTCTCTTATCTTACAGAGTCTGACCACTCTGAATCACTACCTGCTGAGTCTTATCTCTTGCACAGGACCTCATTTACTTTAGTTAGCTCTATAACCTTGTACACTCTATTTACAAACCTACAGCACTGCAGTCATTCTAGTAGAGTCAGCTAAAAATAGCTGATATACCAATTACTGCTATAGAATCACCCACAGCCCTACCAGAAAGTTAGAGTATGAAGCTGCCAGTGACTCAGTAAAACTGCATGGTGAGAAAACCCCTTAGATAGAGCCAAAATGTCTATGCTGGATCTGTTTTTAAAAATAATCTAATGAATTGTGGTAGATCTGACCGATATATAGTAGAGTACATCTGGTTTTGTATACCCAATGAAATAGAGCATGGCAGTATTGTAAAAAGAGCTTAAGATATTCTTTTAAGTAAGTAAGCAGTATAGATTACAAACTGGGAAAACATGTGCAATGTTGAAATCAAGAACCTAATTGACAAATTGTTCTACAGCAACTTTATAAAGTAAAATGAATCTTTAATGATGCTTTAAAGGGGTTGTCTGTGCAGTGTCCCAGAGTAGAACCGGGCACTCTGGTATCCTGCCTGTTTCTTTACTGCTGATGATAGTCTGTAAAATAGCTGTATCTGCTTTGTGTTTATGGTGTATTAAGTTCCAGCTGGCAGAAACAAGAGTTCTGTTTTGAGTCCTATGCTAAGTGTGGTTTCAGTTCCCGAGGGGTCTGCTCCCTGGAGAGGGTTACAGCTTGTGTCTTCCCCTGTGCTCTGAACAGAACTATAACCCCCAGCATAGTTGTGAGAGTATTTGAGGACCAAGGCTAGCTTCCCAGGTTCAGCCAATGCCCCAAGTGGAAAGAGAGTAAAAAAGGACTGAGTGAGTACCAGGATTACAGAGAACTTATAGTAGCTATAGCCATCAACAACGTTGACCCCCTCTAGTAGACATAAGTAGAGATATTGATGAATGGGAGCCCAGACCAAGAAAAAACAAACAAGAGAGAAAGAAAAGGTCAAATCTACAGACTCTGCCAGCTTGGGCTAGCAAAAGTGGGTTTAAACCAGACTGGCATGGAAGCAACTGTATCCAGAAGTATTCAGAGAGAGAGAGAAGAGAGAGAGAGAGTGGGAGAAAGAACAAACTACTGTGATTTGGTTAAAATCCTTTATGAAATCAATTTTCTAAAATAAGAAAATTGATTTAAAACAATATTTTGTTTTCTGATGGTAGCCATGATACTTGTCTATACACAGAGAAGAAGCTAAAATCAAAATATTTCCTGTTGAAAGTCTATCAACAACTTTTCCAAGCTTGAGACTCACTGCATCATTTCCATTTATAATGTTAGTAGTCTGACTCATGAAATTTCTTCTTGTAGGGGAGAGAGCTAATAATCACTTGATTGTACATAGCACTATACAAAGCTGTGCACCACATCTGTAGTTCCATAATAGTAACTTATAAATGTGAAGTGTTGCAGAGAAACCAAAACGGCTTTAAAGGAATATGTAACCACCTATATTCTGCTGTTTCTGACAGAAGGCAAAATGCAGTTTATTCATAACTGCTAATAGAAACTATGCTTTGTGTGAAGAATAACATTACATCAGGTTTCTTTTAACACTAGGTTTGTGAGCAAAAATAAGATGCTTTATGACAATATGCAGAAATAATGGGGCCAAGTTACTTGCTGTAATAGGCAGCTTGGTGAGAAAACAACTGTTGGCACAATTTTTAGAAAATGGAAGAAACACAAGATGACTGTTAATCCTCGGGCTGGGGCTCCATGCAAGATCTCGCTTCATGGGGTAAGGATGTTTCTTATAAAGGTCAGGAATCAACCCAGAACTACATGAGAGAACCTGGTCAATGACCTGAATAAAGCTGGGACCACAGTCTCAAAGATTACCCTTAGTAACACAATACGCCGTCATGGATTAAAATCCTGCAGGGCATGCAATGTCCCCCTGCCCCTGCTTCATATGGGCCTAGACATGCCAGCATATGTCTAGGCCCATATAAAGTTCGCAAATGACCATCTGTATGATCAAGAGGAGGCATGAGAGAAGGTCATGTGGTCAGATGAGACCAAAATAGAACTGGTATAAACTTCACTCATCGGGTTTAGAGGAAGAAGGATGATGAGTACTAATGTTGATCGAACTGTTCTAGAAAAGTTAAGTTCTAGTAGTGCAGAGCACAGAGAAGTGTCAAAACTATCATTGCTGAGTTGTAGGGCTCTCATTGACTGCCTAAAATCACATGACCTGTATATATATATTTCACTGTATTGCCTTGTGCACGCCATTATCAGCTCACTCTCTGTACTGTACAGACTTCAAAATCCCTGCTGCAGTGTGTGCAAACTTGCTCAAGAACTAGAGGAAGTGTCTGATCTCTGTAACAAAGGCTTACGTACCAGATATCAAGTTCTGTCTTTCTATTGTATGAAATAATTATTTAATGCAATAAAATTCAAATTAACTACCATATATACTCAAGTATAAGCCGAGTTTTTCAGCACAAAAAATGTGCTGCAAAAGCCTTCCTCGGCTTATACCCAAGTCAACCATCAGTGTCCAGGCACTGCCATAGTCCAGTTCCTGGAGCTTAAGCTGTATGAGACTCCTGGGGGCACATACAACTGAAGATACTATAGCGGAGCAGCGAGTGAGCGCTCCCTGCTCCGCAATAGGCCTCCGGAAGGCCGCAAGCACCCTCGCGGCCTTCCGAAGTTTCAGGCACAGGCAGTGTGCTATGTCATCACACTGCCTTCATGGCCTGATGACACCACGCCGCCTGTGCCAGCAGCCGGAGCGCATCGGAGCAGTGGGTGAGAGAGGTGTTTATTTGTATTTTTTTTTTTTTTTAAACTGCCTATACCGTCCTATGGGGGACATATATATGCCTATTGGGGGCATTAAACTGCCTATACCTACCTATACCTGCCTATGGGGGACAACAAACTGCCTATACCTGCCTATGGGGGACATTAAACTGCCTATACCTGCCTATGTAATTTTATTGGTATCCATTTTTATTTTTGAAATTTACCAGTAGCTGCTGCGTTCTCGAGTCAATAAGTTTTCCCAGTTTTTTGTATGTACATATATACATACATATACAGTTGAAACCAGAAATTTAAACACATATATAAAAAGACACATATGCATGTTTTTCTCACTGACATGAAATCAGAATAAACTTTAACCGTTTTAGGTCAATTAGGATTACCAAAATTATTTATATTTGTCAAATGCCAGAATAATGAGAGAGAGAATTTTTTTTAAGACATTTGTATTACTTTCTGAGTCCCAGAAGTCGGCAGGTCGTCTGACATCTCCTGCACACAGTAGGTCGAGACGCTGTGAAGACTCCAGCAGCTATTTGATGCTTGTAGTCCGTCCAACACGCAACGTTTCGGGGATGGACACGCCCCCTTTCTCAAGCTGCTGGAGTCTTCGCAGGATCTCGATCTACTGTGTACAGGACTTCTGGGACTCAGAGACTGGGTGTAACCTGCTGAATTGCTGTTAACTATAAGGTAATGTTCACACGGCTTATTTCAGAATGTATTTACGTCGGATTTCCGATCATAAATACGCTCCGAAATCAGTTGCAAATCAGTTGCAAATAAGTGTCACTAAGTGTGGCACGTATTTGGCACGGATTTCCCGACGGATTCACAATCCCCATTCATATATGGGTTGAATCCGTCCGGAAATAAGTTACATGCTAATTGTTTTTCCGGACGGATTGCGGCCGCAATCCGGCACGGAAATACGTGTCGTCTGAACGACGACACGTATTTCCCATTAAAATCAATGTAAAACGGTCTGTTACTTAATTGTAACTGATTTCGCAACGGATTTACTATCGTAAATACGTCTGTAAATCCGTTGCGAAATAAGCCGTGTGAACGAGCCCTAACTCACCACTAAGGACATTTCCTATCTCGAAGTTTCTCCTTGCCAGACATGCCATGTTGATTAACATGCCTTAAACAGCTGCCTTAAACAGCTAAGCAATGTGAGCACAAGTCTCAATCATGACTGTGATGTGAAGTTTGAAGTATTACTACTGAATCTTCTATGTTGAAGTTTTATCGAAATGTTGATATGAAAAAAATACATAGATTTCTGATTAACATGGTTACTATTTATAAGAAAGTTGGTTCAACATGTGCACATCAACCAAAGAACAAAAGCATAGTACCTTGTGAAGATGCTGGCTGAAGCTGGTAAGATTGTGTGATTATCCACAGTGAAACGAGTACTGCATCAACATGGGCTGAAAGGCCATTCTGCCAGGAAGAAGCCTTTACTCCAAAAGAAACATAGAAAGCTTTTAAATGTTTGCAAAGCAAAAAGGGAAAAAGACCACATTTTTGGAGACAACCCCGTGGTCTGACAAAACTAAAATCAAAATGTTTGGCCAAAACCATCGTTACATTTGGGGGAAAAAGGAAATTTTGGGAAAAAAAAAAGGCCCCGGGGGTCAGCATCAGCTGTGGATTTTTGTTTTGATGCGAAGAAGGGGTGCATTTTCCAAAAGAGGGTATCATGAGGAAAGAAGAAAAGGTGAAAATACTGAAGTAAACATCCAAGACACACCCAAAGGGAATTTAAAGCTTGGGTGGAAATAGATCTTTTAAAATGACAAGACGGGAAAGATAATCCAAACGGTTAAAAAAGGGTTTGAAGGATAACCCCGTTAATTTTTGGGGGGGCCACCCAAAAAAGCCCTGATCTCAATTTTTAAAAAAATTATAGGCAAAGTAAAAAAGGCAAAGTGAGCAAATCGACTGCAAGAGACTTATTCTTTCAGGGGGGAAGGGGCCAAAATCGTCCCAAATTTTAAAACTTGGGGAAGGGAATTTTAAAAATGTTTGACAAAAGTCATATATTTAAGGGAAATGCTCCTCTTCAAAATTTTCTCTCTTCATTTTTGGGGGTTTTTGGAAATTTTAAAAATAATTTTTTGAAATCCAAATTTGACTAAAACGGGTAAGTTTATTCAGATGCATGTCAGAAGTAGAAAAAATATGCAATAGTGCCCCTTTTTTATATGTTTGGTATATTTTTGTTGGTATTTAAAACACTGGTTTCAACTGTGGTATCTATCTATGTGTCTATATATATATTTTAAAATAAATTATTTTAAAAAATAATTAATTAATATTATTATATTTATAATTCATTCGGGGAAATAGATAAATTAACAAAAGACGGAAGCAAATCCGAAAAACACCCCCCCCCCCCCCCCCAAACCCGCAAGTATTTTCTGGGGGTTTTTAGCCTTTCATAGTGATTTTTTTTTTAATGTTTTGAAATCCGACCTCAGAAAATCCAAGTGGTGTAGACTACAGCTCGTATCTTCTATTGAGGTCTATGAGGATGGTTTCAGAGACAGATTTAGACAGTTTTCAAATGTGAAATCCGCGTCAGCATCAGACAGTAAAATCATGTGGTGAGACTGCCTTAAAGGGGTAACCACACAGCAAAACAAAAAACTTCGGGGGATTCAACAAAATCCAACTAGTATTTTCACTCAGTTTTAGTTTTTTGTTTCAGTTTTTGTCTCGATTATTAACACGGTTTTTGGAATTTGGCCATCCCATTCTATTGAACAGTACTATAATCCACCGTTTTCAAGTGAAACATGGCACATTATAGAACATATTTTAAGTTTTTTTTTACCTGGTTTTCAGATTTGAAACTGACCTCAGAAAATCCGAGCTGTGTACACTACAGCTTGGCTTTTCTATTGAGGTCTATTGGGATAATTTACAGTTGGATTTTTGCCGATTCTAAATACGGAATCCGCTTAAAAATCCGACAGTAAATCCCTGTCGCATAGACATAGCTTAATGCCTAACAGTGCTTAAACTTTGCTGCACATCATGATCCCAAAGCAAGATGAAATAGAAACATAAAGCTCTTAGTATTATAAGACATATACATCTGTGAATGTTTTTGCAAAGCTAAAGAATGAGTATTTACATGTAGAATTTTAAAATAGCTGCAATTATGATGGGGCACAAACCCACTCGATTGATTACTATGAGAATTACTATTTTTTCATTGTCATTTGTTTGTATAAATATCTCTGGTAATGATAGAGCAGAAAAATCAGATGTCATTGTGTCACATGAGAGTTATTTGCAAGAGAGATAATTTTACTCAATATATCATTGGCTGGATAAAAATAAATCCAATGATTTTTTTTCTATGAATTCATTAACATGTAGGTTTATTAGATGACACATGTTCCACACATCGGGGCAATCATCTCCCAAAACTATGTTTAGTGCCCTTTATGCGCGAGTAAAAATTTCAGAATGTTTTTAGCTCATCTCAACACCCCAGTCAAAACCCGACATTGAATTTAAACTGCACTTTTACACTGAAATTTAACTTTAGCTTCCCTAATTTTTAACCCTTTTGGGACTTTTAACTTTCAACAAGTTGAGAAGCAGAAACGCCCAAGGGGCAATGCGCGGCCCCTTTACACATGATACAAGATTGCAAAAAAACCCCAAAATCAATTTACTTTAAATTTACCTATATTGGGCTGAAGAAGATTATATCAAAAGAAAAGTATTAGGTAATGTGACTAGCGTACAAGAATAAGATACATTCACCTGTGCTAAGTATGTTTTCACTGTTCTACTGATCAACAGGTCTTGATAAAAATTTTTAAAGGGAATGTATCATCAATGACTAAGGGCGCATCCTCACGGCATAGGACAAACGGGCCGGTATTAGTCCTGTTTTGTGTGCCGTCCTCACGGCCGCGGGGGGGACGGCTTTACTCCGCGATGAGCAGAGAAGAGCCCTCCCATTGAGAAGCACAGATTCCATCCGAAAACCGAAGAGTGGAGGAAAACTCCGCTTCCCATGCTTTAACCCTTTGATTGCCGCAGTTCGTCACCGCAGCGTAATCAAAGGGTTTCCCTGCCCTGTGGGTGATCGGGTCACCGGGGAACAGCTGCACACTCATTCCTGGGACCTAGAGTAGCCCCAGGGCTGTCTGTGTAAGAAGCCAGCCATCAGGGCAGACTGTGAGCTGACCTGATCACTTGCTGTGTCAGCTGACACAGATTTCAATGTTACTTAGCAATATATGAAAATTCCTACACATATTTAGGTATCCATACAACCGTAATAGCCTGTATAATTAGTCTAACAAGTTATTAAGTGAGAAATGTGAATGGTGTAAAAAGAAATTAAAAAAACAAAAAAAAAATATTTTAAGTGCAATTATTTATAAGTGAACTTAAACTATTCCCCTATAAAGTACAACTTATCTCAAATAAAAAGAGGCCTCATACAACTGCGTCATTAAACAAATAAAAAAGTTACAACTGTTGAAACGCCAGGAGGCAAAAACTAAAATTGGTCATTAACTACTTTTCAGGCGTTCAGATTAAGGGGTTAAAGAGAAAAAGTTAAAAGTCTTTATAAAACAAAGCAACTTTTAAAGATATCCTGATGTCTTGTGTAAAAAGGTATTGTGGAGATCTACATGTCTCCTTGGTGATAAACTATAAACCTGCTCATGAATAAGATTTGAGGGGTAAATACTCTAAAACCACAGCATCTTACAGAATATGGGACACAGCACTGGAAACAGCAGGTCTGACACTAGCTTGTGCTGTCCTCAGCAAGGGGTGCATAATCTATGTGACAGGTTCCCTTTAACTTACCAAAAGATATAGTCTAATAATAAGCACAGTGTTATTTTAACCCCTTTTGGCACTATTCTATATGTACACTGGGGAAAGAGTCACCTCCCTGCATTTTAATGTGCATGATGATGACTGGGAAGAGTGCAGAATCTGTGCAAGCATAACCATCCTTCAGCACTAATGGCTGGGATCCCAGTCATTCAAACCCTTAGGGGGACGCTGCCAGTTAGTTTATGCTGCTCTATCTGAGAACAGGATATGATTGAAGTGGAGAAGCTGAGCTCTGTGATATATAGGGCTATATGATTTGGAGCAGGATTTCTGAGTAAAAAGCAGACAAAAAAATCAAACCAAAAGTAATGCAGTGGTTGATATGTACACACAGCAATGCAGGAAAAGCTGTCAATCACTGTATAAATCGATATATTACAGAGCTCATCTTCTTTCCTTCAATCGCAACCTGATTTTAGATAGGGCCGCATAAACCACCTGACAGATTCCCTTTAAGGCCATGTTCACACGGCTTAGTTTGGGACAGATTTCATTCCATATTTCGCGCCGTACTGCGTGAAATATGGCTGAAATCGGTCCCAGTCATTACGGTATTCCACAGTTCTCATAGAGAACTATGAATTCCGTCTAAACAATAACTATAAAAAAGTTGGCTGTGTAAGCTCCGTCTGCTCCTTACTCCAAACACGGTGCAACGGAAAACAATGTACGGCTGTAGACGTGCGTATCAATACTGGTAATAGAAGATGAAAGGGAGCTATGTGTTCCGAAAGCTCGCGGGTGGCGGTCCGGTAGTGAGGACGTTTCTGTGTAGATGTGCTGGAATCGCTCATATTGCTGGATAAGCTGTGTAGCAGCTAAGTATTGCCCATTATTCCTGTACTTTCACTACAATAGTCTGTATGTCAGGACGTTGTGTCACAAGATATACAGCATGAGTGTATTTAAATTCAAGTTAAAATATATCATTTGAAATTTGCAACATAAGCCTCTGGGTGTATTGTTGTGTGAATAGAAGATAGCTCCAGCACTCGTGTAAAAGGATACAAATTGAGTGTAGAAAAAACACACTCTTTATTGAAGAAGTGAAGTAATAAAAAACTTCGATTAAAACGTCCAAAAAGCAACATCGTTTACGCGTTTCAGGCCTGTTCTGCGGCCCTTATTCGTAACATACTCTAAGACGCCCAATTCTTCAATATATGCCTACTCAACCTCTAATTGTCCCATGCACCTGTGCTTTAACCCCTTATGATGCTGGTTCAAATACCTGCTCTATTTCACATACATATATATATATATAATATATATATGTATCTTATATATATATATATATTATATATAATATATATTATATATTTATATATATATATATGTATCTAGCTAACATTGAGGTATTAAAAATATGATCAGAAAATGAGAAAAGGAAACATATTAGTAAATATACATAAGATCCGACCTATAGTTCAAGCCCCATGGAAATCCGGTATCCAACATAAGGATGCAAAAAAGCATCTCTTTTGAGTGAGGGGCATTCTCCAGTCCCCACCTTGCAAAGGCTTATTAACTTGTTCTATAGCTTTTATCTTAATATGCTCCAAACTACCTTGTCTTTTTTTTTTTTTTTTTAAACTTCATTTTGAGCACCTATGCTCATTAAAAAAAAAAAAAAAAACTTTTGGGATGTGCAGACCAAACATTGTTTTTCTAGACTGTAGCAGTTTATTTGACTTGACCCATACAATAATTTTATATTCTCCATTATTATCACAGTGACAAAATAGATTAAGAAAACAATGTTGGAATTATTTTATTTTTTATACATTCCACAATACAAAGTAAAATAAAATAAAATGCTACTATATAGTTACCACAAGATGGTACCTAAAAGTAATGGTTCACTCCATTAAATAACAAGGCCTCAAATAGTTACATAGTCTTAAAAATAAATGTTTAGCTGATGGTAAGCAAGGAGTAAAACAAACTAAAAACTTATCTTGAGCATTAGAGCCAAAAATGGCTGTCTTTAATAGGTCACAGACATGTTAACATGTTCTTATTAACATGTATTTTAATGAAGACTTTATTTGGGTGAAAGGCTAAATCTTTATGAAAATTGGTGGAATTTAGGTTTGACTAACTCTCAGGATCAGTAAATAAATCTAGCAGTCAAGCTCAATAGTTCGCTCAATGAATATCCTGTTTATCCACATGTCAATTAGACATGTTTCAAATAATCTGTTACTTTTTTTTTTTCTGTTTTCTTCTACAAAAGGATTAAATTTATGTAAAGCCCTACGTTTGCATACTTCATCTATTCATTTCAAAGTGAAAGAAAATGTTCTGTCTCATACACAGTGTCTTTGGAAAACAGAAAGGTATAGTAGACTGCCCTCCAAAGATATGTATGAAGGTAGAAAGGAGGTCAAACATAACAAGTTAAACTTTTCTAAATTGTTCGGGCCAATTAAACTCTATAGATACGCTGAGGGATAAGTTACAATACTTTTATTATGTTCAAATATATACAGTGGACCTAAAGCAAAAAAACATGACATGAATGGGACTTTGATTTAAAAACAAAAACATATTTCAGCTAAAATTCTAAATATCTTAACAATTTTTAAGACAGAAAACAGAAAAACATATCCAATGACAAATGGAAAAGTTTTAGATTTAACTAAAGTCCACATTGATTTCTGTATAACTTTATTAGACTTAACATAGCATGTGTTAACACAATAATACTTGTCACATAGATATATGTTAAATAGAGGTTTTTATAGCATTTTACTCACATTAAAATATAACACATCATCAGATTTCTGATGAAAATCTCATTGGCACTTAATATGCAAATTGCAAATTACATGCATACGAGTCAAAAGTTTTCCTTCTTTCCCCTGTGGATTGTAAGGTTTATAAGGATAGCCTTTGACAAAATATGCTTATATATATACATACATCTGTACTGTGTCACGAGTATATGTATCACATTAAGCCATTAATCAGGTTATTATTTAAAACCACGTGTTGATATGCAAATGTGATCTTACTCGAATTAACAAATTGCAAAGACTGCTCTCTAAAAATGAATTAACTTGATTTAGCTATTGATACACCCCCCATATAATTTCCATACTTTATTTCTAGTTTAACCAAGGAGCTGCTTCAGATCTAATCAGGCATTCATGCGATTTATACACCTTTTGCTACAGTAACAGCTTTCTCATCAATTTGTCTATTTTCATGTAAATTAATGAGAGGTTGTCATAGCTCTGTCCCTGTTACTAGCATCATTGGACTATAACATGATCTTGTATAACATCCTGACCTGTAGCAATAAATGTATATTGTAATGCCAACTCAACACAAAGTTATTGCTTGGTTGTTCACCACTTGACAAGAAAATCATGAAAACATAGCATTTGGGTAGCAGGAGTGGATAGCCAGTATTGATTTAAATCTAAATATTCAGGCCCTTTAGCCTGATTTTATCAAATGCATATTCAGTATCACCATGATATACAGTTGAAACCAGAAGTTTACATACACTATATAAATATACACATATGCATGTTTTTCTCACTATCTGACATGAAATCAGAATAAACTTTACTTGTTTTAGGTCAATTAGGAACCAAAATTATTTATATTTGCCAAATTCCAGAATAACGAGAGAGATACATTTTTATCACTTTCTGCAAAGTCAAAAGTTA
Organism: Phyllomedusa bahiana; assembly: GCA_025379985.1. Classification (NCBI taxonomy): domain Eukaryota; kingdom Metazoa; phylum Chordata; class Amphibia; order Anura; family Hylidae; genus Phyllomedusa; species Phyllomedusa bahiana. The sequence goes on along the minus strand of JAODAL010010725.1, from coordinate 30,471 downwards.
ACAAAAACTAGGATTACTATGCCTGTAAACAATTTGGGACAGCCCAAATGATGATGCCATGTCTTTGGAAGTCTCTGGTTTTTTGGTTTATTGGCAACATCTGAGTTAATTAGAGATGCAACTTTGGATGTGTATTGTAAAGCACACCAGAAACACACTGTTTCTGTTTGTAACATCATGGGAAAGCCTAAAGAAATCAGCCAAGATATTAGGAAGAGAATTGTGGACTTGCACATCCTTGGGTACAATTTACAGATACCTGAAGGTGCCTCATTCATCTGTACAAACAATTAAATGCAAGTATAAACAAGATCGGAAAGTCCATCCATCATACTGCTCAGGAAGGAGACAGGTTCTGTGTCTCAGAGCTGAAAGAGCTTGAGTCCGACATGTGCATATCAACCCAAGTTCAAAAGCAAAAGACCTTGTGAAGAAGGTGGCAGAAGCTGTTAAGATTGTGTCATTATCTACAGTGAAACAAGTACTGTATTAACAGGAGCTGAATAGGCCACTCTTGCCTTTATTCCAAAAGAAACATATAAAAGCCAGATTAATGTTTGCAAAAACCAAAAGGGAACAAAGACCTACTTTTTTGGGACATACCTTGGTCTGACAAAATAAATTTAACTGTTTTGGGCCCTAATAACCCTCGTTATGTTTGGAGGAAAAAGGAAAGCTTGGAAGTTTAAAAAACCATCCCTCTGTGAAAAATAGGTGTGGCAGCATCAGCTGTGGGGTTGTTTTTCTCAGGAGGGATGGTGCCTTCACAATACTGTATAAAAAATTGCACCCCAACAAACTCAAAGGGATTATCGGGAAAGTTAAATCCCGGGGAGGTTTTTTTTTTTCCCCCCCTTTTTTTTTTAAAATTATTTTTTTTTTTTTAATTATGTAATAGACAGGCCTACATTTTTCTTTGTGTACTTTTAATTGTAAAGACTGTTTTTTACCCTTATTTTAAAATGTGCGGAATATGTTGGGCTTAAGAAAAATAATATTATTTTATTTATTATTTTTTTTTTTAAATTTTTTTATTTATTATTTGTGGCAATTACTGAAGCAAAATCTAAGGCAAACATCAGAAGTTTTTAAAACTTGGCAGAAATGGGTCTTCCAAATGGACAATGACACGAAGCACAATGCCAAACTGGTTACATAGTGGCTTATGAATAACCAAGTCAATGTTTTGGAGTGGCCATCGCAAAGCCTTGATCTCAATCTTATTGAAAATTTATTGGCCTAACTGAAAAGGCAGCTGCGAACAATGGGACCTACAAACATGGCTCAGTTACACCAGTTCTGTCAGGAGGAATGGGCCAAAATCCTACCAACTATTGTGAGAAACTTGTGAAAGAATATCCAAAATGTTTGACCCAAGTCATACAGTTTTAAGGGGTTTTTCCACGAAGTAAAACTGATGTGGAAAGCTTGCAAATTAACAAAACAAACAACTGTTGGCAATGAATAGGTTAAAATAATTCCTCTTTACTTATATCAAACATGTAAAAACTTTACAGAGCCATAACAGGCTTAACGCATCTTCATATATCCTTATTTACCAAAGCACGCTCATCCTAGTGCAGGATAAAGTTCATAACTCAGTCCTTGGATGGAAGACTTCAGAGGAGACGTGCCGTGATTAGAGATGGGCGAATTGATTCTAACGAAGTGGAATTCGTTTAGAATTTCAGGAAAAGAACTTCGGTTCTGAACGAAGTCGAACTTTGGGGTACTTCGGGTGAACGAAGTGTGCTTTTGATTGATAAAATGGCTGCGAGCACATGGCGTTACATGGGGCAAAGAACTCTAGGAGAAAGAAGGGCATAGCCTGCATGACATGTGCAGAGATTATTATTATTATTATTATTATTATTATTATTATTATTATTATCATTTATTTGAGCGCCCTTGATTCCAGGGCGCTGTACATTTCAGGCGGTACATAAATAACATTGGTCAAACAATTACAAAGTGACAATAAGGGACTAACAACTGGTACAGAGGGAAAGAGGTCCCTGCCCGCGAGGGCTTACACTCTACCGGGGAGGGGTGAAGAGACAGACGGTGAGGGGCAGACATGTTTGTGGGGCGGAGCAGTGCAACCTGGTTAATGTTGGTTATAGGCAATCCTGAGAGGTAGGTTTTCAGGTTACGTTTGAAGCCGGTGAGAGGGGGAGAGTCTGAGGTGTTGGGGCAGTGAGTTCCAAAGTGTGGGGGGAAGCACGAGAGAAGTCTTGGAGACGGTTATGTGAGGAGGTGATAAGAGGAGAGCAGAGGAGAAGGTCCTGTGAGGAGCGGAGGTTGCAGTGAGGGGAGGTATTTAGAGATTAAGGCAGAGATATATGAAGGGGAGAGGTTATGGAGAGCCTTGTAGGTCTAAGTTGCTAGCTTGAACTGGATTCGCTGGGCAATGGGTAGCCAGTGAAGGGATTGGCAGAGGGGAGAGGAAGGGGAGTAGCGAGGAGAGATGGTGAATCAGACGGGCAGCAGAGTTAAGGATGGGTTTGGAGGGAGCGAGGGTGCTAGCTGGGAGGCCACAGAGGAGGATGTTGCAGTAGTCGAGGCGGGAGATGACGAGGGCATGGACAAGCATTTTTGTGCTTTCAGAGTTAAGAAATGAGCGGATTCGGGAAATATTTTTTAGGTGGAGGTGACAAGCAGAGGTGAGGGTTTGGATGTGTGGTTTGAAGGACAGATTGGAGTCAAAAATTATCCCAAGGCAGCGGACCTGTGGTGCTGGTGAGAGAGTGTAGCCATTAACAGTGATAGAGAGTTCAGGTGGAGGGATGGAGTGGGACGGTGGGAAGATAATGAATTCAGTTTTCTCCACGTTTAGTTTTAGGAGACGGGAGGAGAAGAAGGAGGAAATGGAGGACAGGCAGTCAGGGATCCGGGAGAGAAGAGAGGCGACATCTGGGCCGGAGATGTAGAGTTGGGTGTCATCTGCATACAGGTGGTATTGAAAGCCGTTTTAAGCTATGATCTGACCGATACCAAGGGTGTAGATAGAGAAGAGATGAATGCCATATCAGAGACCGGTGCGGGATTTCTGTGACGTCGACCGGCACTAGTATAAGTCCGGGCCGACCGCGGCAGCTCACACTCCTCTCACTTTACTGATTAGGGAAGGTGCCTGCCCGCTAGCCGTATCCGGCTGCTTGTACTAGCTCATACTGAAGAACTGTATTATTATACCAGCGATTTTTGGGGGTGTGTCTCACCTTGTCTCAGAGGACTGCGTCTCTTAACGTTCTATTTCGATTTTAGGGTATTGGATATGAATCCATTGTGTGTCCCAGGGCAGCTGCATATACATTTTCATGCTAATCTTCTCACCAGCACAAAGAATTATCCAAGGGGATCTAAGTCCTGTTTCCTGTTGTATTCCATTTTAAAGAAACAGCGTTTTTACAATACAAAAACCACTCTTCCATTTTTGGCAGCTCAATTCTTTTGGCGCGCAATTACATCAGGGGTATAATTAGAGTGCGTTGCTCTGCTGGCTGTGGTGACTAAAGGAAACCGTCTTTTCACACCGCCAAAAATACATTTTCCTTAGGCATAATTCCAACCAAGCGAAGGTTTAATTACATTTTCTCTCTTGCTGTTTAGCCTTAAAAACATCAACCATCGTAACACTCTACAAAGACAGAGTAGTTTTGTGGATGCTCTATTGTTTGGCGCAATTTACATCCAGGGGTTAATTAAGCTTTTTTTGCTGGCTGTGGTGGACTGAAAAATAAACCGTCTGTCACCACCAAAAAATACATTTTTCCTGTAGCATAATTCCAACGAAGTTTAATTCCAATTATCTCTTGTTGTGTTAGCGTAAAAAAACACCCGATTGTAACACGCTACAAAGCTTGTAGTTTGTGGCTGCTCAATTTCTTTTGCGCAATTACATCCAAGGGTTTAACTAAGGTAATTTCTGCAGTTGTACTCAGTAAAAAAACTTTCTTGTCAACCGCCACAGAAGAGATTCTGTAACATAATCATAACCGAAGTTAGATTAAGCCTTTTGTGCTTTTACATTCATAAAATACAAATACACAGAAGTTTTTAACGGGGCACAGTACAAGTCATTTTTTCCTCCCATTTGTGTAGCGCAATTTATATCCAATGGGTTACCCATCGGCTGTTACTACGGGTTCATGCAGTCAAGATTACAGGTGTGGTGGGTATTTAACATATACCGAATATCTTCATCAAACAGTGTCGTTACATTTATAACAAGACAGTCATGTCAGGACAGAGTAGTGGGCAAGGCTCTTCACCTGCGAGTGCAGTGTGCACAAACATGCCGGAGCAGTCCCAGGTCGACACATACAGTGCATGTTGGAACGTCGCAGCATGGGTCACTCACCGGTGAGGCCAAAACTGCCGCTGTCCATCTAGGCGGCCGTGGCTGACCTATCAACCCAAGAGGTTCTTGATTGGATGACTATGTCCATCCACTTCCTCCCAATTACAACTGACACCCCAGCCAAGAGTCGGAGGGAGACTGCATACACAACCCTTGATTAGGGCATGGCCAGGGAGCGGTCAGCGGCCACTCACCTGTCCTTCAACCCGCCTCTGTTCCCATCGGATTCCCTCAGCCAGAGATCTACTAGTGGTTTATGGGCTCAGCGCCACTTATAATAGCGAGGATGAACTATTTGATGAGGGCAGTCAGCAGCTACTTGCCAGCGAAGAAATGGGGCCAATATCCCCTGCGCTTACAGTAGCGGCAAAGTAATAGATGTGGAGAATGGCATGGAGGACATAGTGAGTGAGAGGTCAGCCTCTGCATACCGAAGACCAGTGATGAGGACAGCCAGGTGACGAGATCGAAACACAAATTGGGATGATGATGTAGCCGACCCGCACTGGGAGCTGGTGAAGCAAGGGCTTCAATCATCGTCAGAAGAAGAGGGCGTCAGCTTGCGCGTCAGGGCAGCGGCGGCAGCCAGCTAGTGGGTTGTGTAGCCGTGGAGTCAGCAGGGTACAAAGCAAGTGAGAGGTTCGTGAAGCCAAGCGGGCCACGGGGTAAAAAACCCGCTTTCGCAGGTCCAAGAAATACGGCACAGAGGCTCAGCAGCGCAGCGGCGCAGTAGAGTCCACTCATTGCGGAGTCGTTGGGCCGAAAATCAGCTACTCGGCGGGGTGTGGCAGTTCTTTGCTAAAGACACCGGAGGAGCCGAATATGGGGTATGATGGTGAATCTGTGGGCAGAAAGTGAAGCGTGGCCAGGGAGCGGAACGTTGGCCACCACGGCCCTCGCGTCAACAAATGTCAAATGTCCACCATCCAGTGACCTGGATGAAAACGTGGCTTCAGGATGGTGGTGGTCCAATCCTTCCAGCCGCAGCAACAGCAGCAGCAGCGCCCAGTGCCACGCATGCCATTGCAGCAGTCCAAGGCATCCACCACCTCTGCATAAGGGAGCTGTTTCTGCTTTGACATCATCTCCCAGTCCAGATCTCCGCTCCTCGCTACACATGGCTCCAGCAGTCGTTCAGCGAGGCGATTGGGCCAAAGAGACAACAGTATGCGTCCAACCATCAACTAAGGTGTTCATGCAGCTGACCGGTGCTCCAAGATATTGATACTGCAGTCCCTCCTTTCCAAATGGTGGACTCTGCCCATTCCACGCGAAGAAACTAATGGCTTGTGCCCTGACCGAGATGGAGAGTTCCAAGCCGTAATTATTTTCCAAAAAGCTAGTACCAGCACTTCATAAATATGTAGAAAAAGAAATGGTTGGCCCAGTCCCCTTGAGCTTATCTGGTTTGTTCCATAGTGTGCAACGGCATGCTGCGGACGTCTGGAGCCCGTAACTACGGTCAGGAGCACAGTACAAGTCCTTTTACGGCCCACTGGGTGAATGTGTTCTTCCTTGCCCCAGGCACACCAAAAACTTGTACAGAGGCACGCCCGCTTTCCCCTCCTCCCACTTATGTCAAACTGCTGCTGTGTAGCGCCAATGTCCCCCTCCTCCTCCTCCTCCACCACGCACCATCTCAGCCTCCACAAGTACTGCTCCACATACCACATGAGTAGGGCACAGGCGTGTCATGCAGTCTACAGCTGGCTTGCCCCGCGAACGAAGTCACACAGGGGAGGAAACTGCTGTGTCCGCGTCATGCAGCAAGAAATCGAGTTGGCCTTCTCTCGCGCCAACTGCCAAATCAGAACCAAAAAATTGGTGACGGACATGGTAGTAACATGGTGTCCGGCAGCTGTGCAGAGCCGGAGGAGGGATGGTCCCATGCGCCCTGACTGGCGTACATGAAAAGTGTTCCTGAAGCCTTCCACAGATCTTCAGAACAACTGTGCATGCAACATTATCCATTCCTAACAAAGCCGGAACACCGTCCCTCCGGGTAGTTGCAGGCGGCAGATACGGACCCCCCAACACCACTACTGATATCGATTGTTTCCCCACCTGTTGGAATTCCAGCCTGCACATGGTTGGGACCGACTGTAATGAACAGAGAAAGGCCATTACGTTTTTTTGATGATCCAGCGGACAGGAGTACTCCCCTTGTAACTTTTGATGTCAGCCAGTGGCAGCTCATGCGAAACACCTTTCGTTTTTTGAGCGAGCTATTCGAGGAGGCCACGTTATTTGTCATTCGCCAGGACTACGTTATGAAATAACGTAATATCCACTGCCTTCATGTCCTGGAACAGATCTGAAAAAATCTGTCTGTGCAGGACCTGGAGACGTGGCGACTACAATCTCGCGGGCCTACATGAGTCCCGGTGGGACTGAAATGGAGGAGGAGGACGAGTGACATTGGAAGCACAGAAGGCATGTTCTTGTGAAATGAGTGGATTTTCTACCCAGGTGACAAGAAGAGGAGTGAGCATGAGCAGCTGGAGGAGGTAAGATGAAATGAGGAAGACGAGGCTGATGACCCACAAGCACCGTGCAGTATACAGTGGAGATGGAGGCAGAGAGCCCCTCGGATCACTTGTGTCAGATGGCCCGCAGCATGCTGAATTGCCTGGCTAGTGACAAGCCGCAATAGTCAGCATCCGGCAGAGGAAGACTTCTGGCTCTCACCCTAATTGGACACCCTCGCGACATGTGCCCAAAAATGGGACCTTTTTCCCATCTATAGAGAGGGAGAACAAACTCGAAAAATACTATAGGGACATCCTTCCGTATACATTTGTCCCTGCTATGAGCGGCATCGCCACGCGCCCCTCCTCTGACAGGTCTGACGCGGGGGTTCCTCAGCACTCACACTTACTAAACACGCCGCGGCTGGCTGGAGGAAGGTGGTGGGGTAGGAGCATGTACCACTCCAACAGCAGCACCCAAATTCTGGAGTCACAGTATGAGCAGCAGCTTCCTCCACCCGCCTAGTGAGCAGCAGCAGCAGGGACCTGGAGCAGTCCCTGAACCAACAGGTGGTGGCCTACTTGGACCAACTACTCTGACACCCCAGTTAGAAGATCCGACGACTACATGGCACCAAACGGATGTGATGCCATAAATTGCCGAGAGTTGCAGTGGGAGAAGCTATCCTGCCGTCCAGTATTGTGGCCTCAGCAGCGGGTGTTCAGTGCGGCGGGGCCATCGTTACCACACCAAAGGAATGAACCCCTTGACCACGGGAAATGTGGAACCACTGACCTTTGTCAAGATGAATCATGTGCGTGAATCGGCATGAGTTCCACACACAATACTGCCTTAAGGCAAGACACCTCACCCAAACTAGGAGAAATGAAGTCTGGGTTCAAACGACCCTGCCTCGATCACTATTCTGATGGCCCGCCACCCTTCTGATGCCACACATCTGCTGCCGAGTTTTTACTTCTCCATACTGCCTACCTACCAATAATATACCAGGGATCTGGATTGCCAACCCACCTCCACACTCGTGTCATTGGGCACTCTATGACCTCAATGCTGCATGCTGCTGTTGCTGATCGTCCCAAGACATCCACACTGTGTCATTGTGCCACTCTCTGACCTCATGCTGCTGCTGTTGTTGATGCTACGGTCACCTAACACACTGTGTCATTGTGCCACTCTCTGACCTCCATATGCTGGTGCTCCTGCCGCCGTCACCTCCCACTTTCTGTCCATTGTGCCACTTCTGTGGCCTACTCCAGTTTTTTGCCTACCTCAGAATGTCAGTTGTGACACTTCCTGACCACCATGCTGCTGCTGTCGTGACCTCCACACTGTGTCATTGTGCCACTCTCTGACCTCATGCTGCTGCTGCTGCTGTTGCTGCTGTGGTCACATACACACTGTGTCATTGTGCCACTCTCTGACCTCATGCTGTCTCCTGCTGCCGTCACCTCCACTCTCTGTCATTGTGCCACTCTGTGGCCTACTCCAGTTTTTGCCACCTCCAGAATGTCATTGTGCCACTGCCTGACCTCATGCTGCTGCTGTGGCTGCTGCCGTGCCCTCCACTCCTTGTCATTGTGCCACTCTGTGGCCTACTCCTGTTTTTGCCACCTCCACACTGTGTCATTGTGCCACTGTCTGACCTCATGCTGCTGCTGCTGTTGATGCCGTCAACTCCACACTGTGTCATTGTGCCACTGTGGCCTACTCCTGTTTTTGCCACCTCCAGAATGTCATTGTGCCACTGACTGACCTCATGCTGCTGCCACCGTCACCTCCATTCTCTGTCATTGTGCCACTCTGTTGCCTACTACTGTTGCCACCTCCAGAATGTCATTGTGCCACTGCCTGACCTCATGCTGCTGCTGTGGCTGCTGCCGTGCCCTCCACTCCCTGTCATTGTGCCACTCTGTGGCCTACTCCTGTTTTTGCCACCTCCACACTGTTTCATTGTGACACTGTCTGACCTCATGCTGCTGTTGATGCCGACAACTCCATACTGTGTCATTGTGCCTCTCTGTGGCCTACTCCTGTTTTTGCCACCTCCAGAATGTCATTGTGCCACTCTCTGACCTCATGCTGCTGTGGCTTACGCCATCACTTCTACACTCTGTCACTGATGTTGCCACCTGAGCTCTCAGCTTGTTTTTTTCCAGCTGTCGCTACCATGACTTTATCAGGCTACATTCCCACTTCAGTTTTTTGGTCAGTTAAGTGCCCAGGGAATTTTAGAGTGAAGCGATTCTAAGAGCGGCGGCAGTCATGTGCGTGTCATACTAAAACACAACATTGTATGAAGACCAAACCAAGCTCCCTCTGCATATTTAAGCATGGCACAACGTTCTACAGCACCCTGCAGGCTCTGTGCAGCCTGGAAATAGCTGTTTTTTAACGTGATTCGTCGGGAAATTCGGCGAAGTGAGCGAACCTAATTTTTGAGAAATTCGCCCATCTCTAGCCGTGATGTTTGGTGCGCTGCACCTGCTGCGCGACATTTCAAAGGTAGAATCCTTTTTCTTCTGGCATTCTATGCGGTAAGCCTGTTATAGCTCTGTAAAGTTTTTACAAGTTTGATATAAGTAAAGAGAATTTTTTTAACCTATTCATTGCCAATAGTTGTTTGTTTTGAAAGTATCGAAGGAGTGGGGACTACTTGAATGGCTTTGGTGCTAAGCACGATAAGAAGGGAATATTATATATAAAAGCTTGCAAATTAAATAATACACTTTTTCCACCATCCATTATTATTAAAAATTGGACCGTTTTTATTTTAGCTGCTATCTTAGTGATCCATAGTTTGCAGCTCGTCTCCAGGGGATACGACCAGAGCTGAGAGCTCTTCAGTCGTGGTCAGACATCACCTCTCCTCTCAGGCAGCTACTGAGGCTGTCATTCTACTCCTGTCTTTTGTACTCCTTAGTAATTAGTCAAACAGTGCAAATAAATAAAAAAAGAAACATCAATGAGGTATGTGCATTGATAAAGAGAAATAAAATCCACAGGTTTGGTTCCTACAGATATTTGAACCTAGGACTCTTGTATCTGGAGGTAAAAATTTACCTCTGAGCTACATTGTAGCTACTCACACTTTATACATAAACAGAGCTTTCTTTGAATAGAGAGAAGGAAAGGCATGGTGGTATCATCCTACTGGGTCACATGATATGCAATTCAAACAAATCACACACGCCCCCTTCTGAGCCCCTTCTGGCAAAACCTCTATAAGGGCACTGCTACCAAATACTAATGAAATGTATGTAAACTTTTCACTTTTGAAGAAAGTCATAAAAATGCCTTAAAAAAATTTCTCTCTCTCATTATTCTGGCATTTGACAAATATAAATAATTTTGGTAATCCTAATTGACCTAAAATGAGTATGGTTTATTCTGATTTCATGTCAGATAGTGAGAAAAACATGCATATGGGTCTTATTATATAATGTATGTAAACTTCTGGTTTAAAACTGTATCTGTAAATCTTACAATGGCGATTGTATCTAAAAATAGTCTGCAAGTTAAGTTAAAAAGGAAGGTCCCATTCAGAGTCCACATCTATTAAACGTATTTTGAGGGTAGCTACAAAGGGTGACTCTTGTGAGGGCTGTCCTTTATGATTGGGCAGAGTAGGGCCTACTGAGAATTTCAGTAAACAAAATTAGGTAACCAGTATTAAAACACTAGGCAGTGTCAGATATAAATGTGGACACTTTTGTAGTCTGTTATTCAAAAGCTTTCAGGCACAGTAAACAGCCTAGCCCTCCCCTGGGACCTATATATATATATATATATATATAATATATATATATATAAAATATATATATATATATATATTATATAATATATATATATATATAATTATACACTGTCAATTTAATTATTACATTGGTAAGGTCTGTATCTAAGGAAACTTTGAGAATTGTGAACATAACCTTCAGTAGATCCCCAGAAACTTCATATGTGGAAGCATATATATATACACACACACACATTTCTGCTTCCACATATGATGTTTCTGGGGATCTACTAAAGGTTATATTCACAATTCTCAAAGTTTCCTTAGATACAGACCTTACCAATATAATGATTAAATTTACAGTCTATAAAGATAACTTGGGAGGAAGAGAAGATCGTACTAATATGATAATGACAGTATATGCTTTTGCTCGTAAATCCTAGTAGATCTTGACATAATTCAGTTGAAGAGGAAAAAAACATCATGAATGGAGAGCCAGTTGTGCTTGTTCATAACTCTCCATTCTGTTCTATAAGAGATCCAAGTACGGTCAAGTGCTGTGTTTGGCTGTATTCAGAACTCCTATACAGAATGGAGAGTCATGCACAAATGCGACCAGCTCTCCATTCTGAGCTGATACATTTGAGGGCCCGTTCCTAAACGTGGGACCTGTACGTATTGATGTACCTCTATTGATATGCCATCAAAATCTATGGTGGGAATACCCCTTTAACAACAATCCCCCGAGCTTCTCAAAAGAGAACAGAGAGGAGGCTGTGCTCTCTTCATTATAATAGGAGTATTGAGTTCAGATGAGCACACTCGCTCGGCTGTACTTGAAATTCACATAAAACAGAATGGAGACTTCCTCAAATCTGTAGCCACATCTCCAGATTCTTACTGGGTCATTTACTTCTCCTAACTCGGAAGTTAGGAGATGGGAACACACCCTTAGGAGTTTTAATATTGAATATAAAATCTAAAACTCAGATGTCTGCATACAAAAGACACATTTGTCAACTGCTGATGCTCATAGGCAGCATAACCTGCCATTAAATACTACCTTTTATACCCACACAGCCACAAAAACTGCGGTAGTCTTTAAAGCTATTAAAAGTGGCATGTTTTTGTTGTGTTGAGCCTTAGTGTAGACTCTAGGGAAGCATTTCTTGTTCTGATATACATTAATTACTGCCCACAGACTGTGTAACATTTATACACTCAACAAATGGCACATTTCATTCGTGAATCAGTTGTAAAATAAATATAATAAATTTTGAAGGGCAATATACTGTGTTAATGTGATCTTCATGGGAACCATCAGGCAGGGCCGCCAACAGAAAATTCAGGGCCCCATACAGCTGAAGCACATGGGCCTCCCTCTGTAAACCCCACCCCCAGCAACCCTATCACCCTGCCCCCAGCAAAAAAAACTCCTCTCGGACATAAATGCACCCATTTTACCACATAATACAATATGCAAAAAAGAACTGTCAGTCTAACATATCTTAGACACATGGCTAAGTAGCTCTATCAATATCCCCCACTGGCCTACATACAATATCCTCCTCCACGTTTCCCTTGGTCATGCACCTCAGTCACCACCTTCTAAAATAAACACCACTATAAACACCAGAAAAAAAGTAAAAGTGTAACTCCTAATACAGGGTCAAGTGTTCCCTCTTTTACAATCAAGGACACATGTACACTACCACTATACTAATGCCAATGTAACCTAGAACACAGCCATATAGCGACCACATAGTGATCCGACACCAGATCAGATCACGTCACATTACAGTGAATACAGCACTGATCCAGTATAGAAGCAAAATAACCCCTGAAATCAGGGCCTCACAGGAGACGTCTTATCTGATGAGTCATTCTCTTCTCTTATAAGTCGTTCTTATTCCCTTTTCTTCTGCATCTATTCCACACCGCCATGATGACTTATTGTTGCCACAACCCATCCCTTCAGAAATTAAACACAAATATCTTAGAATCCTCCCTTTTCCAGCACCTCTTCACCTATTCCCACCTCTGTACAAACTATCCAGGGGTGGGAGAGAGGGTACAAGCCATAACTTAGAGGCCTAGTATCCTAAGGGGTTGGAGCGTGGGGAGAGGACTAACCCCCTGGAGATATTGCTACAACTGTGGGCTGTTGCCCTCTCAATTATATTTCCAGGTAGGCAGACAAGACCCTAGGTAGGTAGGCACATGTGCAAGGCCCCAGGTAACTAGATAGGCCCTATTTAGGTAGGTAGACCCTAGCTGGATAAGTTGGTAGGAAAGCCCCAGGTAGGTTGGTGGGTACCTAGCCACAGGTGTGTAGGTAAATAGCCCCAGGTAGATCAGCAGGCCCCAGTTAGGCAAGTTGATAGGCTACAGTTAGGTTGTCGGACCCCAGTTAGGTAGGCTGTAGGTAGGTGTTGGTGAGTGCCAGTTAGTTAGGCTGTAGGTAGGTGGTTCCCCCCAGTTAGGTAAGCAGGATTAAATGGACTCTTATAGGTAGTATACAGGCAGTTAGGGTTTCCCTTTAAGTAGTATGCAGACAGTTAGGGTCTCCCTTAGGTAGTATGCAGGCAGTTAGGGCTTCCCTTTAGGCAATATACAGGCAGTTAGGGTTTCTCTTTAGCTAGTATACAGGCAGTTAGGGTATACAGGCAGTTAGGGACCTCCTTTAGGTAGTATACAGGCAGTTAGGGCCTCCTTTTGGTAGTATACAGGCAGGGGCCTCCTTTAGGTAGTATACAGGCAGTTAGGGGTCTCTTTTAGTAGTATACAGGCAGTTAGGGCCCCTTTAGGTAGTATACAGGTAGTTATGGGCCTCCTTTAGCTTGTGTACAGGAAGTCAGGGCCCCCTTTAGCTAGTGTGCAGGTAGTTAAAGCTCCCTTTAGTTTGTAGGCAGTTAGGGCCCCCTTTAGTTTGTAGGTAGTTAGGGCCCCCTTTAGCTAGTTTGCAGTTAGTTAGGGCCCCCTTTATTTTGCAGGTAGTTAGGGCTCCCTGTAGTTTGCAGGTAATTAGGGTAATCTTTAGTTTGTATGTAGTTAGGGTCCCCTTTAGTTTGCAGGTAGTTAGGGCCCTCTTAAGTTTGCAGGTAGTTAGGGTGCCCTTTTTTTAGGTAGTTTGGGTCCCCTTTATTCCTTAGGTAGTTAGGGCCCCCTTTATTTTTTAGGTAGTTAGGGCCCCCTTTATTTTTTAGGTAGTTAAGGCCCCCTTTATTTTTAGGTAGTTAGGGCCCCCTTTATTTTTAGGTAGATAGGGTCCCCTTTAGTTTGTAGGTAGTTAGAGCCCCCTTTATATTTAGGCAGTTAGGGTCCCCTTTAGCTTGTAGGAAGTTAGCGCCCCCTTTAGTTTGTAGGAAATTATAACCCCCTTTTAGTTTATGGGTAGTTAAGGCCCACTTTAGCTTATAGGCAGTTAGGGCTTCCTTTAGTTTGTAGATAGTTAGGGCCCCATTTAGTTTGTAGGCAGTTAGAGCCCCCTTTAGGATGTAGGTAGTTAGGGCCCCCTTTAGTTTGTAGGTAGTCAGGGCCCTCTTTAGCTTGTAGATAGTCAGGACCCCCCTTAGTTTGCAGGGAGTAAAGGCCAAGACCTTCGGGCCCTGTCTCTGAGCCCTCGGGACACGGGGCCCGGCGTTCAGTGACAGGATGTGGCAGCCGGGCCCACGGGGAGCGGCGGTACTGCCTCCGGGGCCCACTGGAGCTCAGGGCCTATCCGGTGGGCCAGTCCAAGCCTGGTTTGGCGGCTGCACCGCCGGGTGCCACTCTGTCATGGGAAATAAGGGGGCCTGCTTGCAGTGGGCCCCCTTATTTCACCGGGCCCTGTACAAAAGTACCCCCTGTACCTCCTGTACGGCGACCCTGCCATCAGGGCATATTGGCAGTTTTAATAAAAAGGGGCCCAATAATGTGGTGCAAGATGGAACCTGGTAATGGACAGATGGCTCAGATGCTTTGACTTTTTCGGGCTCTGAAATTACTTAGGGCAGTCCTGGTGATTCTAATATTATCTTTGACCATACAATTTTAGTAGCAGCTTCTGAACCACAAACTTCCATAATTACATCAACACACACTGACGTATTTCATAGGATGTTTTTTTGTGTTATGTTTTCTATTTTTCTCTCATTTGCTTTTTATACCATGTACAAAAACAAAATAAACAAAATGACAAAAAAAAGCCTAAAGGCCAAAGATAGAGTGTAGCTGGTCATGCACTAATACATTCCCTTTCCTGAACATAATATTTGTATGCATCAATCTGCTATGTGACACCATCAGTTGTGACAACTACATCTTATTTTGTTGTAAGTTGTTAATGTGGTTTTAAGCAAAAAGAGAAAATTTTGCCGCATGAAAATAAGCATTTTAACAAGTTGTAGTAAAGCTTTTTGGCTTTGTATACGCTTCAGTAAGCTCTGTAATGGAGCAACACCAAAAAGTGAGGAAAAAACCTTTTTTATATGGGGCGCAAAAGCTGGGGCAAAAAGAAAGGACTGTCTGTTTGCAGTAAAAAAGTTAAGTTTAAACCCTTATATATCTGACAATGGCATCAATCATATTAAGATTATCTAATATACAGATATTTTATTTAATAATCAATACAACATTTTAACAGATACGTATGAAGCAATCCAAACAGGAGATGCGGTATTTTGGATACTTTAAATATCAGCACACTTTATTGTATCCATTAAAAATAGTAGACAAGGTGGTGAGCAAAACACATTAGCACAACACTGGTTTCCACGCTTACGCATTTCAGGTCACATCTGGAAACTTAATCACAGTTAGGAAACACCTGCCACACGTTCAATTTAAAACATATCTAAAACGTTGTTCTGATGTGTTTTGCTCGCCACCTACTATTTTTCTACTATTTTTAATTGATAAATGTTTTTTTGATCTTTAAATCCCCAAAATCCCCTCATCTCCTGTTTGGATTGCTGAAAATGTTTATTTTGGTTTTTTGAGCCATCCCAGAAGCCCGGGGTTTAAAAAAAGGAACTGTGTACTATGGGGGTAGCATGTAAGCCATTTTTTTTTTTCTTTTTTGCAGATATGTTGTTTTTTATAATATTTCTTGGGAAAAGTGTTTTGTGACCATTGTATGACTCCTCTGTCCATTTTATGTTGTCTATTCTGCCAGCAATTGTGAGTTTCCATAGACTTGATAAGTGATGTTGATAGAATTTAGAGAACCGACTACTTTGCGACTTATCCTAACTTTTTACTTCTAATATTCTGGCTACTGAAATCCATTGCAATATTGTACCACTGGTTTATTATGACTTTTCAATAACATTGTTAAAATAATTTAGAGGACCCCACAACAAAATGAGAAAGTTGCTTAAAAATTAAATAATAAAGTAATGTTGCCCAAGTAAAAAAAAAAACATTTACCTTCCCCTCCACTCGTCCCGGCTTGCTTGTGGTTTTTTTTCTCTTCTGTTTTCTTCCTGTTCGGGCCCAAATGGGAATGTCCCCTGCAGTTAAAATTGGCTGCAGTAGTACATCCCCTGCCCTCCCTGACATCAGGTTGGAAGGTAAAACCTCACGGGGGGTCAGTATTGGACCCTTCTATCTTCAATATGTGTATCAATTTCAATATTTGCAGACAGCATTGCACTTTGGATTTGGATTGATGTCAAATTTGACCTGAACCTTAGGAATTTGAGTGGGCTCAAATCAAATTTTGGTGAAAATAATTTTTACGCGTGAACTTGAAGTCCAGTGTCACTTCCAGACTGTCATCATTTCTGGTCCAACGGCACTTCAAGTTTGGGACATCCTAAACCCAAATGTTTTTTGCTAACCATATTTCTTAATGTAAACCTAAATTGGAGATAGGTTATTTTAAGCATTGTTAAGTGTGAAATTATGGCTCCACTTCCTATACTGCCTATTGGATCATCTGGCAGCATACCTATCATTGGTGGGATCCTCTGTGTCTTGTGTCTTAAGGGAAAAGTTAAAGGAGTTTTTCCTTTACGGCTTTCACCTGTCAGTGTCCCGGAAAATTGAACTGGGGGGCGTGTTCTTGGTCGTCTCTTTCCCCCCTCTCCCCCCCCCATCCACACAGGCAGTAGTAACTTTTTTAAACGGGGGGGGGGGGAGGGGGTTTGCTCCAAGTTCACCCTGTGTGTCCCTTTGCCTAGGTCTTTTTGCGAGAGGGGACTAGGGTGTAAGGGTCTGGAAGCTCTGTGTATGCTAATAGAGCAGAGGGGATGCATTGTGTTTTTTTAAACCCCGCTTAGCTTACAAGTCCCCACTCTCCAGCAACAACAGGGAAGTGTTTTACTTATCAGGTGTCTCACTAATCAGGAGGCAAAATATTCACATCCCCCTGATTGTATATATTAGTATGTCCAGTTCCAAAGACATATCATGTTATGTAACAGACAGGGTCAGCTGTCAATCTATCTGGTGGGCAGGGGAACAGGGGACACCGGGGGTTTAAATCCAGGCAGCTCGGCACGGGACGCCAGAGCCCCCTCCCCCTCCAGAAGCTTTCTGTGGGGGGGCTTTGCTCCGACCTGTCTTCAAAGGTGTTTTGGTCATTCAGCCCTGACACCCGTAAGATAAGGATAAAAAGGGCTGCATATAAATTTGAGAAGCGTGTTTAATACTAACAGGGCTGCTCAAAATCAGTAGGACTTTTGAATGAAACATAATTGCAAAGCTGCTTGTTTTTTAAAGATCTTTAAATTAAAACCCAATCATTGTAGCGAGACAACCCCTTTAACTTATATCTCTGTTTTCTTTACTAGGATGGAGTATTTAGAGCATTGTTTAGTGCTAAATTTATTCCCTGATGAACTTGTGATTTATGGGGGGAAACGTGTTGGAACTTTTTCTTGTAAGATACTTTATCATATGCCCAGTAGTAACTTTTCTATTGTATCAAATTCATGATTTGATGTTTTTTACTTCACCATATTTTGTAACTTCCCCTTTTTTATACATTCTTATTCTCCTAGTGTATCACCATTGGTGTATGTTTATTGTGGTATTTATACCAACTTTTTGGCCTTTGTTCTAGCTATATTGGGGCGCTTTTCTTTTCGTCATTTATTTGTATTTATGCGCATATTGGGAAATTTTCCAAGGGGCTTTTTTTTTAGGTTCCTGGGTGGGGTCGCTCTTATTGGGGCAGTTACCCCACATTATTGTGTTAGGCATATATTGTAGGGTTACAGGGATTTATATTCCTTTTTTTTTATTTTTTAAAAAAAAAGTTATTTTTAAAATCCTTTTTTCTAAGGGATTTGGGCTTTTTTATAATTTTTTTTTTGTTTAATTTTGTTTTGCAAGGCACATATATCTAGGGTTACCGCTTACCCATCTATTATTATAGGGGACTTGTGGTTTTTCTTATTACAAGGAGATAGCTGAACAAAAGTGCATACAAGAGGAGGGCAACCAAGGATATTTAAAGTAATGGGTGAATTGAAGTACTAACACAAGTTGTTAAACTTTGGGTTATTCCGTTGGGAAAAAAAGTTTAAACATATTTGGAAAAAAATTTTATTAAAATTATTGTTATTAAAAATTATTACTCTTTACATTCTTTTCAATGACATTTATAGGATACGAAGGGATAATGTTATTAGTTATCCTTTCCCCCCCTTCTTTATCGGGGTTTTAGTGACCAGATCCTGCTTTGTTAGGAAAGGTTGGTGGGGAGCCCTTTGTATGGTGTCCTGACATAGAAAAAGTAGTTACCACTGCATATCTATGTTTTTTAGGCAGGCACATTACTTTTCTTGAAGTCTATTTCAAACCCCCCTGAATGGGAAAGTCCCCACATGTGTGCCCTCCTGCATGGATGTGTCAGTTTCCAAACACATGTTTGACCCGTATCTGTTCAGGGGACAAAGCTTTTGTACATAGGAACCATCCCCATACTAATGGTAAAAGGGAATAGATAATTTTTTTTAAATTTCGTAATTTTAGTAAAAAATGTGTCAAAGTATACTGAGCTGAATATGCAAAATGATAAATGAGTTGGACAATCCTCTTAAAGAAGACAAATTTCCTTTGGGACACTGAGTAATTTTTATTCTGAAAGGGGGGTGGTAGGTCAAATAGATCAAACCTTTGATCTAGAGGAAAGAAATTTTCATCATTATCACAGTTGGCGATTCTTTACTGTAAAGACGGTAGGACTATGGAACTCACTGCCTCAGGATGTTCTGACGGTAGATTAATTGATAGAGTTAAGAAGTTAATGCCTTTATATCTTTCTTGAAAAATATAATATTACAGGTTGTAGGTTATTATGTATTATGATGGAACAGACACTTGACAAGCAAAAATGTGGGAATATTAATGATAAATGAACAAAAAAGCTGTAATTTAGCATGTTATATATAAAATAATTATATATAAAAAAATATAAATTATAAATATTATAATAAATATTTATATATATTTATAATAATTTATTATATATATAATATAAACAGAACATGACATTTTTGCTCGTCAAGCTTATATATTAGTATCGAAATTAGTTTTTGTTCTGTTTGTGTTCCTGCTTGTGTTTTTACCTTTACCCTGCCTCCCCTTTTTACCACATTCTGTCTGCTGCCTTCCCTGTCCCTGACCACGAACCTGTCTTACGATTTTTTACCTCACTACACCTCGGCCACCACCGCAAGCAAGTCACGTGGATAAAAAACCCGCAGGTCTCTTCACAGAAAACCAACCCTGCTTTTCCCGCAGGTTGGTGAAAAAGAGGTCCCCTTAGATTGCCCCCTGACAGGGCTTACATCCCTGCTCGGTGTCCCAAAGGATCTTACTTCAGCGTTTTTTCAGTCCACAAGTACCATTACACCCCGGTTCCTAATAAGTGAACCCGTAAGTGATGATACTTTAGGGCAGCTGCAGACTGGTATTTATATGTTGGGAAGAGACTAATATCCATAGACCTTCCATTCTGATAGTATCAAGTTGCCGCTGCTGTTTTTACCTTGGCTGGTTATGAAAAATATGGGGGAACCCCATGTCATTTTTTAATTAGTTTATTTCTTTTAATATTGTCAGTAAATGATAAAACAAATGACTTGTTGTTCCCACCATTTTTTTTATAATCAGCCAAGATAAAACTGGCAGCTTTAGGCTGATACTATTAGGATGGGAAAGGGCCATAGATATTGGTCACTTCCCAAAGGGGTTATAAGAACTTTGGGCCCCCAAAAAAAATTTTGGGTTGGGTCCACCCCCCCTCCCCCACCTCCCCGATACAAGATTTACCAGGACATTTTAGATAATGTAGATAATCAAGGGGCCCCAAAATTTCCCCACCCTACTCTCACATCATCTGCTACAAACAAATCCCCCTAAACCAAAACCAATATTTCCAAAAAACACTACTACATAGGGACCTGATAAAAACCGGGGAAAAATGACCACAAATTACCCCACAAAGTGACTGAATTTTTTTTCCCCACACATTTTTGATCAGTACACAAAGACCAAAAAGTACCCCCCATAAAAGGCATATAGTGGTTAACTAGGTAAACGGGTTGAGCTGTTTAACCCCTACAGTACCTAAAGTGGGAGACCCCAGGACAAGGCTTGCAGACATATGTGATTAAAGTGTAGTTTCTCTTTGACTCACAGGTGCTTTCTTGACGAGTCGTTACTTTTGTTCTGCCCAGTCCAGACCCATAATGACTCTCCTGACCTTTTGTCCCTGGAGATTTAGCACAAATATCTTGAATCCTCTTTTTCCCCCAGCACCTCACTCCCTGCCCCCCCCCCCCCCCCCCTGGCTATAAGGGGTCCAAAAGGGGGCATTTGATAGGCTATAGGGACCCCAGATACGGTTAGTGAAAATTTGGGTCCCCATAAGGCAGCAGGGTATGGGGGCCAAATGGGTGGGGAAGGCAGAGTTTAGGTATATATGTGGCAGGGCAAGGTTAGGCATGGGGGCCCCCAAAGAGGCGACGGGCTTAGGGTAGGTTATAGGGCCCCTCAGGCAGGCGGGCTAGAGAGGCAAGGGGCATATAATAGGGCGGCAGGGCATAGGGGGGCTATAGGGGCCCCTATATATATAATTTTTAAAAACAGGGGCTTTGTGGGGGTTTTTTAAAACATTCGGGGCAGGGGCCCTTTTTAGGGTGAGTGTAAGGAACAGCCGCTTTCCGCTATGCATAGAGTGGGCTCACGTGGACCTGCTTTTTACATCCTTTCATGCCATTTAGATTTTTTCAGGGACTCCAATGGATGAAGGGGGATAATTAAACCCCCCGCTATTCCCAACAAGACCTCCCTTTGACTCCCACCCCTCCCGCCCACGCCACACTTTTGCCCCCCTACCTCCTGTGGAATCAAAAAAAGGGTTGCACCCTCATTTTTTCCCCAAAAATTTGGGGCACAAAATGCCTCTTAAGTCGAACAATCGGTAATGTGGTGATGTAGTTAACTCCTAAAATGCCAGCTGTTTTCCATTTTTTTTTTCTTTTTTCATCTATAACCTTTTTTTTCATTTATGTTGTAAGCCGTGTAAAGGGTTTATTTTGTGCAGGATGAGCAACATTTTTACTGTCCCTTTTTGGGCAATATATTTTTTTTTGATCACCTTGTATTCCAAAATTTATGAGGCAAAGTGTAAAAAAAATCCTGGTAGTTTTTTTTAAAATTTTTTTTTTACAGCATTTTACTGGGGGCATAAACACGATTACAGAAATACCCAATTCATACCATTCTAATAGCCATAACTTTTTTCAGGGTACTGTTCTGAGGCTCAGGGGACTTTTTGATTGCTTTTTTTTTCAATTTTTTGTACAGGGGGGATAACAAAAAATGTTTTTTTTTTAAAACAAAAAATTTGTAGCAGTTTTCATGGAGGGGGTAAAAATCATTTTAAAATAGACTGCTTGATACCCACGTGATCCCAAATATTGTACTTTTTTTTAAAATTTTTCATTCACAAACATTTGTAAGGGGGAAAGTTATATGGTGTTTTTTTTTTTTTTTGGTTTTTTTTTCCACTTTTATTTCTTGACCACTTTAATCATCAACTTATCTCACTGCAATGGCCCCTACCCCTGTTACACAAGGAACAGAATATACAAATGTAAAACACAGGGAAATATGGACATGTGTATTACTGTTCCGTTTTTATATTACAGTTATATATATATATAATTTTTTAAATTATAAAATTTTTTATATATTTATCACAATACCCCCAATATAATATTATTTATAATTTAAATAATATATATATATATATTATATTAAAACATTATATATATATAATATATATATTATACACAAGACTTACACAGTACATTTAAAAAACTATAATACTTTCTGGGGGTTACATTGATAATACTGTCCCCGTGTGAAATAATTTTGTTTTTATATATAAATTATTTTAAAATATATATTATATATAGTGGTTGTAGTGTGTATATTAAAAAAAATAACTGTAATATACACAAAGGAAAAAAAAAAAAACAATTCCGTTTTTACCGTTTTTCTTTGTAAAACCCCTTTGGGTTTTATTACAAAATTAAAAATAATTTAATACAACACTACAAACCCCCCAAAAAAAAAAAAAATTATTAAAAAACCAACCCCAAAAACTCAAAGAACCCCAATAAGATTTTAACCCTTTAAGCCCCCTGGAATACAACTTTTATGGTGGGATATAAAAATATAAAAATATTATAATATATATATATTAATTATAAATATATAAATATATATATATATAGTAGTGTAGGTTTTTATATAAATATAATCTTTAAAATACACACAGTGACATTTAAAAACACAGTCCAGTATTTACCTGGGGTTACATTTTTGTATTAAAGTCCCTATGGTATGTATTACTAAAACTGTATCCTGTGACACAGGTCCAGTATATGGAAAAAGACTGTGAGGGGGGGGTCAAGCCCCCATCCTGCCTCAGGGCATACCTTTTGTAGGTCCAGGGGGTTCTTTTGAAGCCCTGGGGGGTTTGGCAGCTTGGAAGACTTGAGGAAACCAGAAACCCTTCGGTTTCCAAGTGATGGGGCCGACACTGCTGAGGACCGTCAGAAGCAGGCAGAAACCCCTTTCGTCGGTGCTGTAGCTCCCGGGGGGGGCCGCAGGGAACATAAGAGGGGGGGGGGTGCTCTCATGCTCTCTGAGAGTGCTGGGCTCTGGAGGTTGGGGGGAGTTCTCACTCAGCGAGCAGAGAGGTTAGGGAGATAACATTCGGGGGAGAAGGGGTTTACATCCGGGGGGTTCTGCCCCCCAAAGAAACTGCCCAGCGACGCCCTGTATATATTAAAAATTTATATATTTATATATATATATATAAAAATATTTATATATACACTCACCGGCCACTTTTTTAGGTACACCATGCGTAACGTTGGACCCCCCCTTTTCCTTCAAACTGCCTCAATTCTTCGTGGGATAGATTCCACAAGGTGTTGCAACGATGCTCAATTGAACAAGGGGCCCCCCAAAAGTGCCAAGAAAAATTTCCCCACACCATGGGAAAAACCACCACCAGCCTAACCGTTGATACAAGGCAGAAAGGGGTCCAGCTTTCATGTTTTTGACCCCAAATTCGACCCTACCATCCGAATTCGCAGCAGAAATCGGACTCATCAGACCAGGCAACGTTTTTCCAATTTCTATGCCAATTTTCGTGAGTTTGGGAAAAAAATTTGGAGCCTCATTTTTCCTTTTTTTTTTTAGCTAAAAGGATGGCCCCGGGGTTTGGGTTTTCTGCGCGTAGCCCACTCCTCAAAGTTGCCTAGTGCTTCAAGTGCCCCTTTTTCCCACCTTGGTTGAACAGGGGCTTTTTGAGTCACTTTTCCCTTTTTTCTATCCTCGAACCATCTGCCCATTCCCTTTGACCTCTGGCAAAAAAAGGCATTTCCGCCCACAGGACTGCCGCCCCCGGGATTTTTTTTTTTTTCGGCCCAAATCTTGTAAACCCTAAGAGGGTTTTCTGAAAACCCCGGGAGTCAGCAGTTTTTTGAAAAACCAGCCCACCCCTGGCCCAACAACCATTGCCACGTTCAAAGGCACTCAAATCCCCTTTTTTCTTCCCCATACGTGCCGGTTTGAACTGCAGGAGATTGCTTGCCCAAAGGGTCTACATGCCAAAAATGCACTGATTTCCTGCCTCCAGATTGGCTGATTAAAAAAATTAAGTTTTAAACCGGGGTTTTTGGAAACGGGTGTACCAAAAAAGGGGCCCGGGGTTGAGTGTAAAAAATAAAAAAGGCTGGGCTTGGGAAAGTTTGAAAGGGGCCATATATATATAGGCAGGTAGGGCAAAGGGCGGGCCCAAAAGGGGCCCCATATAAAAGGCCAGGCGGGGTTTTTGGGGAGGCTATATAAATAGGAGGGGGGTTTGGGGAAGGGGTTTAATAGAAATAAAAAGGGCCGGGGGCCTTTGGGGGGAAAAAAGGGGGGCTTTTAAAGGAAAGTCAGAGCTATGGGGGTCATATATAGGCGGGAAGACTATAGGGTCTATATATAAAATAATATATATATATATAAATTTTATAAAATATATAGATTAAAATGGGAAGGCGGGGTTTATGGGGGTTTTGCCCTAGGCAGGCAGGGTTTAAATAAGGGCTAATATATTGCAGCAGGGCTTTGGGGGAAAAAGAATTTTAAGGGGGCCAAGGCAGGGTTTATGGGGGCCAATAAAATAGGCAGGCAGGGCTATAAGGGCCCAAATTTAAAAGGGCAAAACAGGGCAAAAAGGGGGCCCAATAAAAAGGAAAGGAAAGGGCTAAAAGGGGGCCAAAAAAATGGGCGGGAAAGGGGCTAAAAGGGGCCAAATTATATGGCAGCCCAATGCTTTTGGGAAAGCCTTTTAAATGGGGGCAACAGGGTTTAAGAGGCCAATATAAAGAAAAGGCAGGGCTGTAGGGACCAAAAAAGGGGAAAGGCCCAGGTCTAAAGGGGCCATTTAGGGGGCAGGCGGGCAAAAGGGGGACCAATATTTTGGGCAGGCATTTGCTATAGGGCCAAAAAAAATATCAGAAAAGAGCAAAGGGGCAAATAATGGGAAAAGGCGGGGGCAAAATAAAAACAATATAAGGCGGGCAGGGCTAAACCCCCAAAAATATAGCAAAACGGGGCTATGGGGGGCAAATATATAAGGGCGGGGCTAACGGGCCAATAAAGGGCCAAGGGCAAACCCGGGGGCCAATATATAGGAAAGGCGGGGCTAAAGGGGCCCAATATATAAGCGGGCCAAATGCTATAGGACCCAAATATATACCAACGGGGCAATAGAGGCCAATATATGGGCAGGCAGGGCTCAGGGACCAATATTTTACTTCCGGGGCCAAAAAGGGGCCAATAAAAGGGCAACCCAGGGCTAAAAAAGGGGGCCCAATAAAAAGGCGAAAGAAAAGTGCAATGGGGGCCCAAAATGGGCAGGAAAAGCAAAGGGGAAAAATATATGGGCCAGCCAATGAAATAGAGCCAAATTTTTTAAAAGGCAGACAGGGCTAAAAGACCCAAATTAAAATGGCGGGCGGGGTTTAAGGGGCCAAAATAAAGCGGGCAGGTCTAGGGGGGCCAATATAACAGGGAGGGCTAAAAGACCCAATATATAGCAGGCATTTTATAGGGGGCCAATAAATAGGGCAGGCAGAGCTATGGGGAAATAAAAAAGGGCGGGCCCGGGTTTAAAAAAAGACAATAAAAAGGCAGGGCAGGGCAAAAGGGGCCCATTAAAATATTTTAAAAATAAAAAAGGCATGGCTTTGGGGGAAAATTATAAAAGGCGGGGAACAATGGGGGCCAAAATAAGCGGGCAGAATTTATGGGGGAAAATATATGGGCAAAAAAGGGCCCTATAAAAAACAAAAAATAGGCAGGCAGGGCTTTTGGGGCCCCCCCCCCCAAATAATAGTCAGGCAGGGCTTTTAAGAGCCCAAAAAGTGGGCAGACAGGGGTTTAAATTAAATATAAAAAAAATAAGAAATCACTCACTCACCCTGTCCCTCGCTCCCTTAAAGTGACCGCAACGGGCCCGCCCGGCCAGCCTGGGCTTGGGCGCAGGCCCGCGATGATGTGCCCTCTTTGGCAGCTCACTTAAAGCCCCGGTTTTCCATTGACAGGCTAATTAGGCAGAGCGGGGCCGCTCTGCTCTGCAAAAACCCGGGCCAGCCCCCGCCTTTGAGCCCTTGGGGCTGGGGGGCCCGGGGCGTTCAGGGGTAGGGAAGCCCCCGGCCCCGCGCTCCGCGTCCACCGACATTTAAAAATAGTATGTTCACTGCCGCGGCCCGGGGAGCCAAACCCAAACCGGAGTAAAAGACCCCCGGGCCCCCTAAGGACCACGGCCCCGGGCAGCTGCTAGGGTCGCAAACCCAGTATTTAGGGACCCTGGCACTTCCCATCCAAAAAAAATATCACCCAGCACCTGCCCCAGAAACAAAACCATCACTTTAAAGGTCCACTTTGGGGAAAAAATAACCTGGCTTTTTTGAGTATTTTTTGGTGCTTTTGGATAATGGGTGAAGTGAGAGAGGGTGAAGTGGTAAAACCTTTGATGGATGCAAAAAACACCGTTTGCTGTTTTTAACCCCCAAATGAATTTTTTATGGAAATGTCTGTCAGATACCTCCATTACTAACACTGGAATAAAATGGTATAAGAAACACTAAGAGCACTTTATTTAAATAAACACTCCCCAACAATTTCCCTCATTGACCTTTTTGTTAAAAGGGAACGGAAAAACCCAATTTTCCCCAACATACCAAACCCAAAAGGAGTTAAAAAGGGAAAACCTAAAGGGAAAAATAGAAACACTACAAAAACAGGGCGGGTTACTTTGGTCCCCATGGGGATTTTTGTCCCGGGGAAAAAGAAAACGGGGGTTTAAAGGGAAAAAAATTTTTTTTTGTAGAAAAGGGGAGGTTTTTAAAATTTTTTTGTGGCAAATTCGCAAGAACAATCAGGGTTTGGGAGACGCATCATGGGGGGTGTGAAGGGAAAAGGGGAAAAAATTAAAGGTAGAGAACTGCTGAACTTTAATCACTTATACAGTCTGCAGAGCGCCTGTGTACAACTACTAGTAAACTTTTGGGGGGACACATAGGACAAGGGTTTTTACAGTGTTTTTTGGGTCCTTTTTGAAAGTATTTGTTATTGGGACAAAAGGCCCTTATTTATTTTTTTTTTTTTTTTTTTTTAGTAATAGGATAAAAAAAGTGGGGTTATTTTGGGGTCCCCCGTGTATGGTGTTATCTGGTAACAGTAGAACTTTTAAAATTTTAGAGGTAAAAATATATTTAAAAAAAATGTGGGAACCCAAAGCCCTACAAAAAGCAAAATGTAACAGAAAGGACCCTGCCCGATGTTTTTGGGAAAAAAAAAATCCCTTTCCCCCCAATGCCCTTTGTGTATTTCTTTTCCCACCTTTTCACCAAGCTTTAATGTAAAAGTTTTCCCAGGGCTTTTGCAAAATCCGATGCACTGCATCGCCCCGGGGCTCCTATTTTTTTGAACCAGGGGAAATTTTGGAATTGTGCCCCCAAACTCCCCATTCAAATGCAAAAGTTTTTTTGGGGCTTGGGAAACATTTTCCAGGAAAGCATTTTTATATAAATTTAGGGAAAGTGCTTATTTTCTCCCTATTAAAATAATTTTGCCCCAAAGGGTTTTCATTTTTTTTCCTTGGTGATCACACAAAAATTAGTAAAAGAACCTAAATGAAATACAACTTTTTCTGCTAAAAAACAGAGTAAGGAGTCTTGCTAACCACACTTACCATTGGTGGTTGACACAACTGCAGAGCATGTTGCTGACGCTAATAAATACTATTTATCACCAGGGTTTATGTTCGGGAAGCAGTGCATTTTTTCAAGCACTGCTTGCCTAAAACCCTTTTGCCTTTCCGTTAATTCAGACACGTTCCATTTTGCTCAATGGGGATCAGCAGCCTAAAGAAAATTGGACACATCCAACAAGTGGGAAAACCCCATTAATCTCCCACTTTTCTAATTATGACAACATCATCATGGTAGTCCTTCCTTATATGTAGGACTATTATGGTATCACAGGGAATTTATGTAGAACAAAAATAAGAATCCTCCGAAAGTCTTTTTGACCTTTTGGGAAACCTATTGCAATAAAGGAAAAAAAAAGAATAAAAGAAAAACAAAGATTAAAGAAATACAAACTTTAAAAAAAAATCCTAATAATCATCCCAACTAAGTATAAAGCAGACATGGATATTTTATAGGATTTGTAATTCTGGCTTGAAGTATTGTAAAAATTGTAAAAGGCTATGTCACACAAATATACAAACACCTCTTAAAAACAATCATAAAATAAATCCAAAAAAATTTTTATAAGGATGAAAAAAATTAAAAATATTAAAAAAAGGTTTATTCAAACTGAATTAAGCATAAAATAAGTATTTGTGTTATTTGCTCTGCAAAACCGCGTTTTTTCCTATTTTTTGTGAATTCTTTTCTTCCAAAATGCATTTTCCTTTTTTTCCAAAATCATGCTGACAAGACAGCTTTAAACCCCAAACAACACAGCAAAATTTTAACCTGAATTATAAGTGAATGTTTTTGACAATAAAACTTCCTTTTCCTCAAGCTTCTTACAGCTTCACTCATCTCTTTGCCCTAAAGTTTTTTAACCTCACACTGGCCCGCCTGAGTAAATAAGCGTTCAAAAGGAGGGGGGGAGTTTCCCCGTCCAATTCATGGAGATTATCATTGGATTAATATAGAATGATATATATTATCTCTTTACCAAATACATATAAAATTGGATCTTTTTTGAGCTGTATACAGTGTGGATCATTCCCTTATTCTATTTAGCAGTCCCTGGATGTGACATCTGATATTTCACATTTATCTAATGGAATAAACAGCATTTAGATGGATTGCTGGAGAGCCATCATTTTTTTTTCTCATCTGTTGTTTTATTCGTGCACAGCTGCAGTGCACCTGTGATTGTCTGACAGATGTTATTACTGCACAATATATTTGGCTCATTTCCCCTCAAGAAGTAGGAACTACCCTGAATACCACTGCCAAAAAAAAATATTTTTTCCCATTGCCAAAAGGGCAAATTTTGGCTGCTGCTTGAGAGTTGAGAAACACTTTTTATGGCTACAGGTCACTGGTTCTGGAAAAGAAACCTTATCTACCAAAAGCCCATGGAATTCTTCAACAAATGCTGCCATTGTGTTGGGTTGGGGCTTCGATCTTTTTTTGCCTAAAAGGACCAAAACACATCTAGATTATAAAATTTGTTGGACTTCTTTTTTTCACCTAAAATTGCATGTCTGCTTTTAAGAGTCATATTTTGAAGCCCCAAGCTCATGCAATACCTTTAACGGGTTTCCCCCAGTGTCATTTAATATAGTAGGGGGTGTAAAATATCAGAAAAACCTTGCTTACTCTGTACACTTAATAACTACAGTATGTCCCTACTGCTTACCACCCATGTTGCTTATCACACTGGAACACATAATTTTAAGGGCTTGACTTTTTTTCCTGGAAAGAAGCCCTGCCATATAAAAAGAATACAAATCTTTTAAAAAAAAAACCTTAAAGGGAATGTGTCATCAAAAAATTAGTTATTGCTTAAGTCTGATTTTTTATTAAACACTTTTTTTTAGAATTTTTTTTTTTCTACATTTAAAAATTTTTTTTTTAAAAATTCTTAACTTTGATTTTTTATTTTGGGCCACTAGGCCTTGTTTCCCCACTGTTTTAAAGCAGAGAGATTTTTACCGTATTTCATGCACGGGAGACTTAAAAAAACTCAGTCCCATTCATTTCTATAGGAGATTTTTTTCTAACATCTCGTTCTGTGACCTGGAAAAAATCAGTGTGCAGGGAGGTAAAGGTTAACTGTGACTTTCCCCCTTTGTGACTGGGGGATCCTGTTTTAAATCTATACATACTGGTGTCTCCTTTCGCTTGACCCTCGTTGGGGGAAAAAGACAACAGCTGAGAATTTTTTCGTAAGAACAGGATATCAATCTATTACTAGCTTAGGGGCCAAAGTGAAAACTACAGGATTTAAGAATTATTAAAAAAATATTGAAAGTGAAATGGAAAATGAAAAAAAAAATCTAACCAAAAATTCTTACAAAATGTGATGAACATAAGAATGTGAGCTAAACAATAAGTCATTTTTGTTGACACATTCCCTTTAAAATAAAGCAAAATGATTATTTCAAAATTTAAATAATTAAAAAATTTTAGAAACTCTATTTAAAAAATAAAAAAAAATTGTATGGACCAACACAAATATTCTAAAACATTTTTAGGGACTTTTAATTTTGCCAAAATGGGAATTCTGCTTATCAGGCCTCAAAGCAATGGGACATATTTATTAATACTGTTTAACTCTTAGAGAGTGTAAACTTTGTCAGACGTTGCATGACCCCCCTTATCAAGTTTTTGTAAAACTAATGCAAGTTATAACGTTTAGCTAACTTTTTTCCCCTTTTATAAATTTGGGGACTTTAGCCACTAACTGCACAAATTTTGTTGCATTTTTTTTTCAAATTAGTCAGCCAAAACCTCCCCTTTCCCAAGCCACACAAAACAAACCAAAGTAAGAATACTAGAACAAATATAGCTTTTAATAATACCACTAAAAACAATAAATACCAAAAACTTCCTAAAACCTACACAAACCTAAAAACACACACACAAAAAAAACCTAAAAACCCCACCTACCAGACAAGGGGGGAAACCCCCAAACAAGGACACCCCCCCCAGAACCTATCCTATATACACTATAAACCCTGGGTTACCCTACTCCATTTTCTTGGGCAAAAAAAAAACGGGCACAGATAGATAAGCCAATCCTGCAGTAAATTACAATATTAAATATTTTAATTATCCAATAAATACAA
>JAODAL010010724.1:0-103582 GCA_025379985.1 Phyllomedusa bahiana | reverse complement strand
GGAGTAATTCAATGTTATTAGGTGTTGTAAATCAATTTCTATGATGAAACAATATACCAGAAAATTTAAAGGATTTTTTTTTTATTTGGGTGAAAAAGTTTAATCTTATCTAAGCCTGTCCAAACAATGATAGTGCAATCATTATGTCAGCGGCACGCTATCAACTAAGAAAACATCAAAGGCATATAGTAATTTTTGAAAAATGCATTACTGCTAAGCATATATGAAAATTTGGGGTTCTTAGTTCACAATTTTGATCAAAAGTGTTTAAGCTCACCTCCTAATTGCGTCAAGGGGACCCCAGCACAGGTGAGTCCTAACACTAAAACATTACCTCTCTTGGAGCCTGTTCAGACTTCAACACCTTAGAATTTTGATCAAAATTGTGAACTAAGAACCCCAAATTTTCATATATCCTTAGCAGTAATGCATTTTTTAAAAATTACTATATGCCTTTGATGCTTTCTTAGTTGATAGTGTGCCGCTGACATTTGGAATAGATCTATGTTATTGCCTCGCCAGTGTGCACCTATACTTTTTTGATGTGCATAGCCAAACGGTGTTTTTTTAGTGCAATCATTATGTCATTACCTTCTGTTTGTAATGAGACAACATACAGATAAGCCACAGCTGCAGTAAAATGAGGTTAGTATGCCGGCCATTCAGAAGTTTTATCTTTTTACTATCACAGCTGGAAAAGTACAAGATTTTGTAATTAATTTTTAATTGCATATGACTGCTAAAATAAAAAAGAAATGCTTCCAAAAATTCGAAAAAAATTGTAACCCAGGAATATTGATTTTAGCAAAAATACTTCTGACTGAAGTGTCCCTTTAGATAGTGTTAAGGTGCGTTTACACGGCAAAGGACAAAAACAGCTCTGTTTTGACCTCAACAGAACCATTCATTACAACGGTTTTTGCACAGTTTTTGACACAAAAAACTGTTGGTTTTTCGGAGCTTTTGGTTTTTTGAACTGTTTTTGTCACTGATTTTGTCCAGGTTTTCCCAGCAGTTTTTGGACTGTTTTTCAAGCAGTGTACTGAGTGCAAAAGTATTCCTGATTGGTGTAGGAAATCATGTAATTTTTTTTGTTCTCCACAATTTAACAATGATGCACAAGGGCTAACTTTTTCACTTTCACTTTAAAGACATGTGCATGTTAACAGCATAACATTTGGTTAGTCTAGGCTAAAAAGAGACTTTATAGACTCTCATTCACACTGAAGTGCTTTGCAGGACCTTCCTGTGTTAAAAAATTGCCAAAGGACCTGCAAAAACACAACCACTATAGGTGGGATCATTCTTCACTTTTTTTTATTTTTTTGCAAAAACCTAAAACCGCCCACTCTCATTCACGCTCTAAGCAGTTTACATTGACTACAATGTTAATTTTCAGTGTGAAAATCGGGCGGAAGAATGAACATGTTCTATGTTTTTCAGACTGCCGGCAGTGTGAAAGACCACCCAGCGGAAAAATAGTTCTGTGGGGACTGCTGAACTGTTTTTCTATTTTAGTCTATGGTGAAGCATTGCTTGCAGGTTTTTCAGACTGTTTCTAAAACCGCAAACCGTCTGAAAAACCGACCAAAAACCCTTTCCATGGGGACATGCCCTTAAAGGGGTTTTCTCGCTACAAAGATCATATCTCTAATTATGGGGACAGTAAAATTAAGCACTTTTGCAATTGGTTTGCTTTACCCAAGTCACTTCGTATAGCAGATATAAGCTAATCTGTGCATATACAGTTATTTCTGCAGCAGCTGACGGGACATGCCCCTTTGATTGGCTGAGTGAGATTTCATTCAGCCTGTTCGGACACACCCCCTGTGCTGTGATTGGCTGCCTGCTCTCTGTGCTTACTCCCCTCTGAGCTGTTGATATTGAAAGTGAAACTAACTGCCTCAGCTTCTCTATGCTCATATCTCAGCTGTATATAAAGGATCTGAGCAATTACTGAGTGTCTGGCAGTTAGATTCACTCTCCCCTCATATAACACAGCTTTATACACTGCTCTCTCCCCATATAACAGTCTTATACAGTCTGTTTTCATCACCCATACAACAGCCTTATACAGTCTGCTCTACCTCTTGCCTGATAACAGAGGTGAGGCAGCATGCCTTTCTTACATTTGTTCCATCAATTCAGGCTATAAATATGTCTGCTTACACCAATGAGGGTGTTCTGGTTACAAGGAGCCTGTGCAGCCAGTAGATGAGAGCTCTACAGACAAGAGAAGCATGCAGGAGGCTGCAGAGCTGTTATCTCCAGACATCCTTTCCCTTCCACTGCACACACAGAATGATGATGTCACACCTCTTCAGCAAGGGGAGACACGCCTCCTGGCAAGAGAGGCACGCCTTCTGAGAGAAGAGACTCGCCCCTGGATTTAATAATGAAATAGATAGAAGCAGCTCAAGTCTGCGAAAGAGAGTAATGATAAAACCCCTTTAAACTTAGCCAGTGTACAAAACTTCAGCTCATCCTACCACAGAAAGAGCAGTACATAAACATAGAAATGCACTGTAAAATGCATTACCTAACTGCCAGTCAGTGCACTTCAGTACAGTAGTACTTGTGTTTTACCAGAGAAATGCGTACACAACAGTTGGAAAAAACACATGCAATTGTAAATAATATTGTACAATAGGGTTATTGAATATTGTAAATTTACAAAATATTTAAATATAAAAAACAGAAAAAATGCAAACGCAGTATTTAAAGATGGAAAACAATAACTAACCTCTGTACACAAATTTCCTGTAGACACAGATGTGATCTTCACTGGTGCTGTACTCACATATGCATTTTTTCCTCCAGGACTTTGAGGTTGATCTTCGAAAAAGTAAATAAAGAAATGTGACGAAAAAAAAAAAAAAGATTCATCATTAGATTACATATACTGTATTTTTTTCCCTAGCTTTATATACTGTCCACATGTGACAGATGAGTTTCGAATTAACTGAACTATTGTCTGTGGTTAATGAGAGAATAAATTGCTGTAGAAAATGTTGCAAGATATGTTAAAAATTAAGCTTACTTGCTACATTGGGACTGGAACGATGATCAGCACGATTCTTCATTAGTCGATCATCCCCTGGTGCTTTCTTTGGGTCGGCGTATTCTGGCCAAGGCATTTGGGGACTTTCTGGTGACCCATTCTGACCAGTGTTACTGTAAAGCTCAAAACCCTCACTCTTTGGTCGAGGTTTCCCTGAGCCACGGCGATCTGAAAAAGTGATTACCTTTTTTAAGGGTGACTGACATTTCCAATTTAAAAAAACAAACATAAAAACCTTTTCTACATTAACAAGAAAAAAGGGTAGGGTTCATTTCTCAGGTAGTTTGTGGCCCTGCATTGAAAGGGTGTATTTACTTATGAATACAGGCCACTTGTACATATACCGTAAACATATATTAATAGCGTAAGTACACTAAAACAGGGCATAAAGACTTGATCAAGGGGTGTTTCTATTTTTTTTTAATATACTTTATTAGGTACTAAATCAATTGCATAACATTAAATAAGTTAACATTGTGTACAAATTTCCTGTTTGTATTTTACAGAGTAAGTACCATTTTTTACATGTGTAAAGAACATTTATGAGCAAGTTATAATAAAGTAAAATGAACAAGAATAGTGATTGACGGTATTTCTTAACACCACCTGTTTGAAGCTGTCGCTTTAAGTTCTAGGTTAAACAACTAATCTATTATGACCAATCAATTTAAAAAAAAACAAAAACAAAAAAACAATGCATGAAAGAAACAAACGTAAACCAGCCAGAAGACCTCTACGATACACAGCTATCTTCATTTCTCATTGGGTACACCTGGGGGTGGAGGGGGGGGGGGGGGGTTGGGATTATCATCAGCAAGATAGGTAATAGCACCACATTCCGTTAGCTTCTGTTAGAAACCATCTAGTAAATTGAAAGATGTCTATCAGTCTTTCTATTTCGCGTTGTGCGTAGAATTTTTCTAGAAAAATTCTCCATTTCCTAAAGAATTTTTTTGCTAATGTCTCCTTGTGACGTTCTGTGTACATTTGATCAGCAATCACATATATATTGGTTTGTTCTATCACCATATCAATTGTGGGTACTGTTGGGTCCAACCATTTAGTCAGCAGGCATCTTTTTGCGACCACAAGAATAATATGCATTATTGTGCCGGCATATTATGTCCTCGCTGCGTATTTGATTCACTCATATTCCCTTCCTGGCTATGGAGTAGAAACACTACTGGGGAAATAGGTATATGACCTCCACACAAAGATATCAAATTCCTAAACTCAATCCAGAATGCCTCCACCTGAGTGCACGTCCATAACCCATGGTATCGATTGGTCTTGGCCTCATTACATTTTGGGCATGAAATCATTCTATCAGGGAAACCGGGCGTTGGAGGGATATCAAAAGCGTATATGGCAGCATGTACCATTTTAAAGCATTTCCCTCCATTTCTCACTAATATGCTTACATATTAAATCCAGTCCATGTTGACTTCTGTTTCTATCTCGTCCGTACCTAACCATTTGTTCCATTTCTTAAAACCATCCCCCGGGACAAATTTATTGTACCTGTCCCTTAAAATAGCGTATATATCAGCAATAGATTTCCTCTGGGAGCCCGTTCCAATAAGGCTATCAAATGCATTCCTGCCCCTTTCTCTTCGTATGTCTTTTAGCCTAGATGTGCAGAAGGATCTAATTTGTAAATATTGCAAAACATGACAGCCTGGAATACCAAATTCTCCTCATTTCCTTGAAAGTTTTGAATCTGTTTTCTGTTGGGTGAAATAGTTGGGCTATTGACGATATTCCTCTATCCATTTGTCAAACCATTTATGATTTTTGCCAGCTGGAAATTCCTCATGTTCCCATATGGGGAGGTATTTGGAAATTTGGTAGGCCATGCCAAATATTTTCCTCAGTTCCAGGTAGCTATGGTATCTCTCAAGAGGGTTGAGTGTTTTGCAATTGCCGTGGTGTGGGCTAGCTGTGTGTGCAGTAAGCTAGTTAGCCTTTCACCAGCCAAGTTTTCCTCCAACACCCAGTCTGAGTAAAAATTAGTTTTGTGGACCCAGTCTACGATATGCCTAGCTAGAAAGGCTATATTGTGGCTTCATAAATTTGGAAGGTTTAATCCCACCTCAGATTCGCGTGATTGTAATTTTATGAGGACAATTCTTGGTTTTTGCCTTTCCATAGGAATTTAAAAACCATATTATTAAATGCTATAACGTCTTTGTGCCGAATCAAAATAGCTGTTATTTGGAGTGGATATAAAAGATGGGCGAAAGGTATCATTTTAACAAGGTGTACTCTCCCCAGAAGCGATAAAGGTAATTCCTGCCAACCCCGGAGCTCCTGTTGTATTTTATCAGAGCGGAAGATAGTTTAATTTGTATAGTGAAGATGGAACGTGCCTTATCTTTATTCCCAAATATTTAATATATTATTTTGCTACTTTAATTCCAGTTGCTCTAACCACGGACAAGTCACTAGGCGCGTTTTCCCCTATCCACAATAATTCACATTTGTCTCTATTAATGTGATAGCCAGAAAAGGATCCAAATTGGCCCAGTAGCAACAAAACCTTATGCAGATATGACCCCGGGGAACTCATGAATAAGAGTATGTCGTCTGCAATAGCAGTTAACTTCAGCTCTTTATTCCCTATTTTGATTCCATCATATAGTTGATTGTTCTAGCATACATAGTAAAGACCCAAGTGTTGAATTGAAAAGCAAGGGTGATAATGGACATCCCTGCTTTGTACCTTTTTCCAAGCTAAAAGTGTCTGATCTAAATCCAGGGGTATAAATTGCTGCTCTAGGATTTCTATATAATGATGAAATATAATTACGGATCTCCCCCCTGATCCCAAATTTGTTCAGCACCATCTCCAACCAGCTCCATTGCACGGTGTCAAAAGCTTTTTCCGTGTCTAATGACACTAAAGCCTTGGAAGATTTCACTCCTTTTTCATATGAATGCACATCCATAGCCCCTATTACTTTTTTAATGTTCATCACCGCTGCCCTACCCTTTACAAAGCCCACCTGCACATACCCTATGAGGCCAGGAAGGAGATCCGCCAATCTATTGGCCATGATCTTGGAGATAATCTTAATGTTCTGATTAATGATCGATATAGGTCTATAAGACTCTGGCTTGGTTAGGTCCCTATCCAGTTTTGGCAGTACCTTTATAAATGCTAAATTGGCCTCATTTGGAATACTTTCATCCTCCAGCACAGTTGAAAAACACTGAGCCAAGATTGGAGACACTTGGCAAAACTCTGCGGGGTACTCGTCCGGCCCTGGTGCCTTTCCATTACCCAATCTTTTTATTGTGCTTTGAACTTCCTTGGGTTTCATGTGAGCATTTAAACTCGCCCTTTGCTCCTCTGAGATCTTTGGCAAGCAGCAGCGACTTAGAAAGGCTGTTCCTGCTTCCTTCTGATATTTTCCAGTTTCCCGATATAGTTTTTTATAGTATTTCTGGAAAAGTGTATTGATTTCCCTAGGATTTGTGGTGACGTTACCATCACTGGACCTCAGGGACATGAGCCCCCTTTGCCCTCTTTGCGCTCTTGCTAGCCGTGCCAATAGCCTATCGGATTTGTCTCCAAATCTCAATAGTTCTGCCTCAAACTTGGTTCTGTAGAGTCTACCTCTCCGCTCTAACCAAACCTCAAACAGCTGTTTTGCCTCTTGCCAAAGTTGCCTTTTCACCAGTGAGGCATCCTCAACAAAAGCAGTATACACCTCTCGGAGCGCAATGCTAAACTCCACGTATTTCTTTTGTATGACCTTTTCTGTAATGAGAAAAATGGCTAATTAATAGACCTCTACCGTGTTTCCCCGAAAATAAGACAGTGTCTTATATTAATTTTTGCTCCTAAAGACTAGCTAAGACTTCTTTTTAGGGGATGTTTTTTTTTTCTATGAACAATAATTCACATTATTGTTGAACAAAACAACAACATGTATTAATATATGGTAGTGATGTTATCACAAACATCAGCATAAGCAGCCAAACTCTGAATTCCATAAAAAAAATACACTGTCTTATTTTTGGGGGTGTCTTATTTTTGGGGAAACAGAGTAAGAACTGCCTTGGCAGTTTCTCACAGCAGCCGAGGGTTGTCACTATGTTTTGCATTGGCGGTATAAAACTCCAACCACCAAAAGACTCATCTCCCGCCAGAGCAACAGGGAACCGCCAAACAAAGTCTCATCCCTTGCGAAAAGTATCCACAAAGTCTATTACTTTATGGGGCATGATCCGATATGAGGATATCTCAAATATTTACCTCCAAAAGCTCCTGGGACATCCTGCATATATCCTGCCTCATTGAACTCTTCGAGTGGCCACCGGTATCTATATTTATCAGGAGAGTTGTATGAAAGCCTGCTGCTACCGCTGGGCATCTTCTTTACCTCGCGGAAGTCCCGTTTGCTGCAGCAAGTCGCCTGTGAGTCCTGAGCCCGGTGCGGAGGGGGACGTGAGATCCGGTGGGAAGCTGAGGTGCGCATCTCCTGCCGCCTTCCGTAGGAGAGCCTGAAAGCCATCTGGGTACGGAGTGACAGCTGCATTGACCGGAAGAGACCAGTTCAGACACAGGAGCGCAGACAGGTGCTCCCTCCTGCTGGAGGAAGCGGGGCGGCTGGAGTGCGGGCACACGGCATTGCCGGGCAGCGATCAGGACGGGAGCCTGAACTTCAGCTCCGGAGCACAACAGTGGAGAGTGGGTGGCACCACTTGTGAAGGAGAGCCGAGAGTTGGAGGAGAGGGAAGCGGAATGGCGGCGGAGGCGGGTGACTGAGTACCCAGGACACTGGTCAGTCGGAGAACCGAGAGCGAGCATTGTGGACGCAGCTAAGTGTGGAGGAACGGGCAGTGGGGCAGACATGGTGTGGAGGAGAGTTGAGGCCGGCTTAAAAAACTAATTTCAAACAGTATTTCTGCTTGTTATTTTTGGCGCAATTTTTACGCCATTTTGGCTCCAACAGTTGAAAAGGGCGGGAAGGAGAGGTGGCCCAGTGCCCTCTTAGCTGCAGAGACTGTAAAGGAGCCTATCCTCCAAACATCACAGCACCCTCTGCAAAGTATCTATGTGACTAAGAATAATATAGAGGATGCCTGGGACTCCCTTTTCTATGCCTGTGGGTGAAACCTGCCCTTTCATCTAGCCTCAGTAATACTACATAGCCAAACGGGACAAAGTCCGGTTACAGTCCTTTTAAGGGCAGTGGACACTTGTTAATTATCTACAAATCATACCACTCTTCTACAGTATATTAAGTTTGTGGCCCTTTCACAACTCCTGGTTTAAAGGAGTTTGGCCACGATGTAATGTTGACATGGGTTCCTCCAAAATGGGTATTTAATCACTTTTCTAAATATATGTGATACAAAAATGAAGACTGAGAGCTACAGCTTCTTTCCCAGCCCTTAGTTACCCGACACGAAAAGGAGTGTTTGGGCCCCGGCTTGCGCTGTCTGTACTTCTTATCTGTGACAGGGAACATAAAGGGAGCTAGCAAGGGATGTGGAAAAAATACCCTTTTCTTTTGTATGAGAACCCACTGGTTCAAATTTTAATTATTTGTGTAAACATTTTAATTTCCCCCGGGCATTTGCTGTCTTTTCTCGCCCTCCTCCCCCTCCCCCCCGCCCCCCCATACTCAGCAGGTTTTTAATTTTTCCCCTGATGGGATAAAGGAAAGGAATGACTTTTGGCAAAACCCCTTTAAACAACCATCGTGGGAAAAGGTGCCCACTCCCGGCCCAAACCCAAAATATAATTTTAAAACAAAAAAATGTTCTTCTATATCAAGTTTAGGTTTTCACACAACTATTGTTGCAAACCATTTTGGTGTGGGTGATACCTTTGCCTTTAAAATTACCTGCCTCTGCACGAAAACCCGGTATCAACCAGATCTATTTTATAAAGATTTTCCAATTTCCACTGGCCCCGATCCAAGCTTATAACTGGACATTTTTTTAGTTCTGCCCCTGAGTCATCCACACAGGGGAAAAATGATTTCCCACGGCGCCCTCTTCCACGCGAAAACAAGCCACGGTGGACATGACGACCCAAAAACGGAAGAGCCCTTTCCCTTCTGAGCCTTTGATACCGAAAAAAAATGCCGACCATTGCGACCTGTCAAGCCACCTTGACCAGATATGGATAAGATTCGGGAGCATAAAAAAGGAACGTGGGTAGAATGGGAGGTAGGGACACTTAAAATCCCCAACCAAAAATTATCCTACTCTCAAAAAACCAACCCAAAAATTTCTACAGGCCAAAGAAGGATGCAAAGAATAAAGCATATGCAACAATGTAGCATCTTGGGGCTGCCCGAACGGGAGAGCAGTTTTTGAACAATTTCTAAAGGGTGCTTAGTCCCATAGGGCAGGGGGCCCCAACCGCCGGGCCGGGACCGGCACCAGGCCCTTTCGTATCCCCTGCCGTCGCGGCCCCCGGGGCCTAACAGATGGGCCGCCCGGTGACTTTGTCCCCGGGGTCGGGCATCTGGTCGCGCGGCCCCTGTAATCCCGGCGGCAGACTAGCAGTCGCAATCGTGCGGTGATGTTAAAGGGAAAGCAGGATTGCATTACCGCCCCCTGCTTTCCCTCTCGCTTAATGCGGTGTCCGAGCTCCGCCCCTACAACGATGAGCGGGCAGGGGGGTGTGATGCACGTGAGTCACCCCCCCCCCGCCGCTCGCTGCTTTCGGCTGGGGGAGGAGGGGCTTTGGCCGAGGGCCGGGAAAAGGGAGTGACGACTTTTTTTTTTTTTCTTAATTTTTCCTGGCTGCCCAAATTGGGGGAGCTATCAAACGGGGCAGCTAGCTTCACCACTGGGGGAAGCTAGCTATCACCATGGGGACAGCTAGCTAACCCACTGGGGGACACTAGCTATCAAAACTGGGGGACAGCAGCTATCACACTGGGAACAGCTACATACGGGGAAGCTATCTTTTTTCACTATCACTACTGGGGCAGCTATTTTCATTATATACTGGGGGGAGCTTGTGTAAATATCACTTTCTGGGGTCACTTGCATCACTATCACACTGGGGGAGCTATGATCCTATCATACTGGGGCAGCTATGTTTCATTATCACTACTGGGGGCAGCTATGTATCACTATCCCTTCACTACTGGGGGGCAGCTATGTTTCATTATCACTACTGGGGGCAGTTATGCATCACTATCACTACTGGGGGGATATATTTATTATTACAGGGGGCATATATCTCTATAATGACAGAGCTGATTACATATGTATACTATATACATGTAAAATGTGACCACAGAGCTGATCAATATTACTTGCAGACGATTATCAGCTCTGTGGGTCAGCATTATTAATTTTAATAGTGACCCACAGAGCTGACAATCAGTTCCAGTTTAAAAAATACAGGTTACCCCATACGATATCCCTAAATGACACAGTATACACTTTATTGGGTTTTTTTTTTGTGTGTGTGATTCTAAACATCCAACCCCCTCCATAACCCCGCCCCCAATACCACCCCCCCACCCCCACACCAATGGGCAGTGGAAAAATTGTCGTGCATCAAACCGTTCCCTGGTAGAAAAAAGGTTGGGGACCGCTGCTATAGGGTTCTCCCCTAGTTTTATAGTTGAAAGGGCTCATCATATTTCGACCGAGCCGCTGCCACCGGGTGCTCCACCTAGTCCTTTTATCCTGAAGCTCCTCAACTACAGGGGCAGAGACCTTGTCTTCTCTGCTGCCAGGCGGAAGGGGGACATTGCCTATGAAAACAGTAAATTATCCTTCTATCCTGATTTCACCTCCAAAGTCCAGAAGAAAAGGAGGCAGTTTACACGCATGCGAAACAGTCTACGAAATGCTGGGATTAAATACGTGATGCTCTATCCCACTAGACTGAGAGTTCAATATTGAGACCGCACATTTTTCTTTACAACACCGGAAGAGGCGTCCGAGTGGCTTGATAGAAGATCTCCTGAGCATCGCTGACGCTGATTAAGCTGGGACTGTCATGTTTGTTAATTCTGATGATAGGTCCTGGTGTTATTGTC
The DNA here is from genome assembly GCA_025379985.1 of Phyllomedusa bahiana. Classification (NCBI taxonomy): domain Eukaryota; kingdom Metazoa; phylum Chordata; class Amphibia; order Anura; family Hylidae; genus Phyllomedusa; species Phyllomedusa bahiana. Next base: position 92,497 of record JAODAL010010724.1, on the reverse strand, counting down.
ATGTACGTTGGTTATTTACTCGTACTCATCTTCTGAGCACTTTCTCCCACTCGGGGTCAATTTTACTTACAGGAGCGGAGAAGATTATTTTCTTCAGAGTTTTTTGGTACACCACCTATAACACACCTTTACAGGTGAAGTTTTTCTTTAATTGAGTTTTGTGTAGTTGCACGCCCTGGTGAACTCCATTCTGTTCAGCCTGATTTAAGTTGAGTATGGTTTTCCCATTTTGGGAAAGGGTTGTGGGCTTTTATCGATCCATGGGCTGTTGAGTGTTGGGTTGGTCCCCTTTGTCCAGATTTTTTTGAGGGCCGGATTGTAAAAATTGTTTTTTCCTGGAATAAAAAGGGGGTTTAAATTGAAAACTGAAAAGGGGTGTGGTCTTTAAATTACTTTTAAAAAACCCTCTTTAATCCTGATTTTATTTTCCAAGAGGACGCACCTTCAGGGACAGAAGGTATTTCCCATTGAAAGCAAAACCCTGGATAGGAAGGGGCCTTTAACGGCAGTGTTTTTCCCTTTGGGGCCGGGGGTGGCCCTCGGTGTTGATTAAAAAGCCCTTTTCCCTTTTCCATTTTCCCAGGCCCTACTTTATGGGCCCCTCAGGGAGGTATGTGCTTTTTCCCAATTTTAAAAAGGTTAGGGGGCATCCGAAATGTTAATTGGCGGATTTATAAATACCCCTCCGTTTCAAAAGGGGGTTTTGGATGCTTTTAAAGGGACAAAAGTCTCAAAATTTCCAAGGGATTCCGCTGCTCTTTTTTGGGGGGTCATTGGGGATAGGCGACAAGTATTTAGTTTTAGCTAAAAACAGGGCCCCAGGGGTCCATCCCGGCACGACGTTCTCCCTCGTTTTCTCCCCAAGCCCCTTTGATTCACTGTTCCCCCCCTTGTTTTAGCTTTTGCTTCGAGGGGATTTCCTGCATATGATACCTGTGGGGGGAATTTATCTCCCTGGGGGGGAAAATCTGATTCGCACCCCCTGAACCCAAATTTTTGGTCTCACTGGCCCCGGCCCTTTGGGAAAAGATTTTTGGAGGTTTAATCCAAGATTTTCTCGATGCCCCAAAGATTGATGAAAACCCGGGTTGATTGAATGGGATGCCTCAAAAGGCCCTTGTCTTGGGGGGGGTTTTTTAAATTTGGGGAAATTTGGTAAATTTAGGCCCGGAAATTGGGGAAAGGAAAAGGGGGGAAAAGGGAAAGGGTTGAGCTAATCAACAAAGGGGGACAGGGGGTTTGTAAAAAATTCCATCCCCATTGACTGGGGAAAGCCTTGCTATCCCCCCCCAATGGCCCTATTTCTGCCCTGGGGTGAAATATACCCAAAAAGAGATCCTTATGCAGAACTTTTTCAATTTTTGTCGAGGGGGGGGAAAAGAATGGGGGGGAAGCACGGGCCTATTAGTTGGGTAAAGGCGCCCCGGTGCCATGTGGAAACCCGGTGGGTCGGGCACAGATGGAGTCAAAAAATTTTTTTTAAAAAATCAGTTTCTGTGAAAAATTTTTCCCTTTTAAAATTAGGGGGGAACCCCTTAGCCTCCAGGTTAGATTTACGGATGGGGAAATAAAATTTTTTTGGGTTTGGAAAAAGGGGGTTTTTTCAGAGCTGCCCGGGGGGAAAAGGGCAGAGGGGGTTGCCGGGAAGGGACATATCTGGGGGAGAGATTGGTGGGGCCCCCGGGGAATAAAAGGGGGACGGGCGACAAAAGGACACCTGGTTTAAAATGGTTTTTCCAGCCGAAGGTGGTACAAAAGAGATGTGAAAAAAGTGGGGAAGGGTAGATTTGGGAGAAGTGTTTGCCAGTGGGGGGCTACGGGGGTTCCCTACCCCCCTCCTTTTTGGGGCCCCAAAGGTGATTACAATAACCCAAAAAAAACCGGGCAGGCCCCCCCACCAGGGGGCATTTCCCATAGTTTTTTTTAAGGCCAAAAAAAAAGCCCGAGAGCCCCATCCAGTTCAGCCTTTTTGTGCTAAAGGTGTTGATCCAGGGGAAAAACCCAAAAAACCCCAAATGAGGTTTTTGGGAAGCCAATTGCCCTAATTTTGGGGGAAAAATTTCCTTCCCGACTCCAATCGGCAATCGGAAAATCCCTGGATCAATGACCCCTCTCCAGAATCCTAGACACTATAACTTGTTATATTATTTATGCTCCGAAATGCATCCAAACCCTTTATGAACTCTGTTAGTGAATTTACCATGACAGGTTCCTCTGGCAGAGAGCTCCACAGTCTCACTGTTCTTACAGTAAAGAAACCCCCTTTTCTATGTTTATGTGAAACTTTCGTTCCTCAAGACTAGAGGATGCCCCCTTGTCTAGATACAGTCCGGGGTATAAATAAATCTTGGGAAAAGATCTCCTATATTGACCTTGATGTATTTAAACATATTTATTTTTTGTCCCTCCTAAGCCGTCTTTTCTCTAAACTAAAATAACCCTAATCTTGCTAATCTTTCTGGGTACCTTGTAGTCCACTCCAGTCCTTTTATTATTTTTGTTGCCCGCCTTTGTACCTTTTTCAAGCTCTACAATGTCTTTCCTGTGCACTGGTGCCCAAAACTGAAACACAATATTCCATGTGTGGTCTAAAACGTGAATTGTATTAATGGGAGAATAATGTTCTCATCATGTGCCTCTATGCCCCTTCTAATGCACCCCATGATCCTATTTGCGGGGTCGGGACATGGTGCTAATTAAGTTTCCCTGTCCACCAGGATTCCCAAGTCCTTCCCAGGGTCACTTTTACCCACCTTTTTTCCATTTCACATGTAGTCATGTAAGGATTTTTCCTCCCATGTGCATAACCTTTGCATTTATCGGGTTAAACCCATCGGGCCATTTCCTGCCCAGGCCTCCACTTATAGATCCCTTTGTTAATAACACATTTTCCTCTATTGTGTTGATTACTTTACAGAGCTTTGTATCGTCTGCAAAGATCGATATTCTATGGGGAAAATCCATGTATGTCGAATTAATGGAAAAGTTAAGGGATTGGGCCCAATACAGACCCTTGTGGTACCCCAATAGTAACAGCAATCCAGCCAGAGTAGTACCGTTAGTTACTACCCTTTGTTTTCTATCAGTGAGGCCAGTTGCTTACCCATTTTGCACACGTTTTCCCCCATTCCAGCATTCTCATTTTACTTACCAACCTTTTTATTTTTGGCACCGTATCAAATGCTTTAGAAAAATCTAGATAAAATGACATCCAATGCCTCACCTCGATCCAGTCTAGCACTGACTCCTCATAGAAGCTAAATGAGATTAGTCTGACAGGACCGATCTTCAATAAACCCATGCTGGAACGGCGTTATACATTTATTTTCAGTGAGATAATCCAGGATAGCAAACTCTGAGAAAACCTTCAAACATTTTACCTAAAACAGAGGTCAAACTTACCGCGCCTATAGTTTTCCTGGATCCCTTATTTAAAATTGGCACCACATTTGCTATGCGCCAATCCTTTTGGGAAATACCCCTTTATTAGACCAGTCCATAAATATTAAGAATAGGGCCTATCCTATGACATCACTTAAACTCCCTTAGGACACGTGGGTGTATGCCATCTGGACCTGGGGATTTGTCTATTTTAATCTTCTTAAGACGGAGCTGCAAATTCTTCTTGGGTAAGACAAGAAAACTTTTAATTGGAGTTTACCTCAATCCCTCTGTTCAACAGGAAGCTCATCCTCCTCGTAAATACATGGAGAAAAAAGTGTTTAATAGGTTTGCTTTTTTCTCATCGCCTCCTACTGTCTCTGCCTCAGTTTTACCAAAGGACCAACATTTTTCTGTTTTAATCTTTTTAACTATTTATATAGTTAAAAAAAATTTTGGGGTTAGTTTTACTTTCTATGGCGATAACTTCTTTCTGTCTCCAGCTTTGGGTTCCTTTATCTTATTTTAAAACACTATTTTTTTCCCTATAGCTTCTTAGTGCCTCTTCCTACCCTCCTGTTTTAGTAGGGGAAAAAGCTTTCTTTTTTTTTTTATTGCCTCCTTTACATCTCTGTTGATCCACATTGGGTTTTTTCTGTTCTAATTATTTTATTACCAAAAGGTATGTACCTCTCACAGTGGTAGCCTAGGGAAATTTTTAAAAAAAATCCCCTTTATTATTAGTTCTGCCAAATTTAAACACATTGTCCCAGTCAATACGGTTTTTTAGGCTTCCCTAAGCAGAAATAAAATTAGCCTTCCTAAAATTCAGTGTTTTTGTGGCTCCTTGACAAAAAACTCTATTGAAGATAAACGGAAATTTATATATTATGGTCACTATTTTTCCCGGTGGCCCTCAACCTGAACCTTTGTTACTCTGTCAGGTCTATTAGTCAATATTTTAAATCTAGAAGGCCTTTCCTCTAGTTGGTTCTTGCAACCATTTTGGCAAAGGTAATTATCATTTTGTTATTGACAAAAACCTGTTTTCCTTTGTGAGAGCTACAGGTTTCAGATTCCCAATTGATGTCTGGATAGTTAAAGTCGCCCATAATAATAACCTCATTCTGATTATCCGCCTCATCTTTTTGCTGGTACATCTTTATGGGTTCTGTTATACTTGGGGGGCCTATAGCAGACCCCTATTAGTATTTTTAAATTTTTATTTGGTTACCCCCATGTATATTTTACCCATAATGATTCCAATTGTTCATTTCCTGTACCTATTTTCTTCCCGCATGTTGGCTTCAGACAGGATTTTAATAAACAACACCTCCCCCTTTCCGGTCTTTACGATCCTTTCTAAATAGAAATGTAATCCTTTAGTTTAACCCCCCAGTCCCTTAGCTCTCGTCACCATGTCTCAGTTATCCCCACTTTGTCATATTTTTCTTCAGCTATTAGTAATTCTAGTTCATTTATTTTGGTTGGTCAGACTCCTGGCATTGGTCAGCATGCAATTTAGAGATTTTTCACTTTATTCCTTTCTCCTGATATTTTTAACTATTTCTAACCCCCTCCTCCACTCCCCACCCTGAATTATTACCAATCCCCAGCTCTCTCTCTTCCCTATCTTGCTTTCTATCTTTGTAGTTACCCTCCCCCCCATTTTTAGTTAAAAAATTTCCTCCAACTTCCTGGCCCTTTTGTCCCCCAATACAGCTGCACCCTCCCATTTAGGGGCAGCCCATCCCTAGCATAGAGCCTGTAGCCAAGACAGAAGTCAGCCGAGTTCTCCAAAAACCCCAAAACCCTCTTTCCAACACCAATTTTTGAGCCAAATTATTCACCTCTCTAATCTCCCTCTGCCTCTCTGGTGTGGGTCGTGGAACAGGTAATATTTTCTGAAAATATTACTCTGGAGGTCCTTGCCTTGAGCTTTTGGCCTAAGTTGCCTGAAATCATTTTTAAGGACACTCCACCTACCTCTAACTTTGTCATTGGTTTCCAATGTGGACCATGACAGCTGGATTTTTCACCAACCCCACCCAACAGTCCCGTCAAACCCGATCCGCGATAAGTCGAACCGGGCCCCAGGGAAACAACATACTGTTCGACGATCCCACTCTTTGAGGCAAAATTTCCCTGTCCCGTGCCCCTAATTATGGAGTCCCCAACTACTAGCAACCCTGTCTAGCCTGACCTGCACTCCTATTCCCCATCTACTGGAGCAGACAGGGGTAGTGGGCTTGCTGCAGCAACGCTATTTCTGAGGGGATATCCCCTCATCTGCCAATTTTGCAAATTTTGTTGGGGTGACCAAATCGGACAGCCCTTCCTGACCCTTTTCCCTCTACCCTTCTTTCTGATGTTGCCCAAAACGCCTCATGTTCCGCACCTCCAGGGCAACCACCCTCCCCACATCTCACTCGATGAGGTCGTAGGGCAAACTCCCCCAAGGGGGCAAATGGATCCAGGTAGCCACTTTTCTTTTAGATCCAGGATCCTAACGGGCCCTCACCATTTTTAACTTTCGATACCAAAATTTTTTAGTAAAGTGTTGGCAAAAGCCCCTTGGTTGATCCTGTCACGGTTGGAGCGGATCAATGGGGTTTTTATGCCAGGGAGAACGGCATGAGAGTTTAAAATTTTAGAAAAATATCCCAAAATCACGGTAATTACGATAATGCGGAGAGAGGATCGCTGCCTTAGACAATGAAAAGGCTTCGATTTTTGTTGAAGGGAGATTTATTGGACACCCGCCCCGATATTTTCCCGACTCCCTTTATTAAAGGGATACGTTTTTTTCCTAAAACCCTCCACAAAGTTAAGGTAAGATAACTGTCTGATCTTTTCCCCCGTTTGAAGAGGCACAAGGGCAGGGGGGCCCCTTTAACCGGGTTTTGCCCTAAATGAGGTAACCTCTGTCCATTTATAAATAGGGGTTACAGGGTTTCCTTCAGGGTATTTTAAAAAACTTTCGCTAAAATAGCCTGAGGGTGAATTTTGGACCCAGGGCCTGGGAGTGCTTTGGTTGGTGGTTATTTTGGGGATTTTGGGCTTACGAGAAAAGGGGGGAAAATTTTCCATGTTTTCCATTTTTTGTCTGGGGTAAGTGCCCTTTCCAAATGGGGGGGTTTTAAATTTCTGTATTTAACAAGAATTAAAATACATAAAAAAATTTGGGGAAAATTTAATGACAATATTAAACCGGTGGTCGGCAGGTGGAATAAAGGGAAAAAGGTTAACGGTCCCCCAAGCTCCTTTGGGTAGAGTAAATATTTTAAAATGGGTGTTACCAAGTTTTTTTCCTTCCGTTGGTCCAAATATTCCCAATCCCCTTTGCGCTCTGGAAAAATAGTTTTTTTTTCTTGGGGGGAGCGCTGCCCCACTTTTTGGGGCTCCCAAAGGGGGCCCTGTCGACGAGGTGGCTTTGGCTTACCACAAGGGGTTGAAAAAGGGGCCTTGGGGGGCCTTCTGGGGAAAACGGTCCTTCGGAACCCCGGGTTTTCTCAAAAATATAAAGCCATAAGGGGGTTCCCATTCTCCCCTTTAGCAACCTCCTTCGTGAAGGGGCAAGGGGACATTCACCCCTGCGTAATGAGGACTTTTCTGAATTGAAACCCTCCTTCTGTCAGTTCTGACACCAAGATAAACAAATCCAAATAAAAAGGCTATGGGGTATATTAAACCCCCGTTAACTAATCAATCTTTGCTTACCTTCTGCTTCTGCCGAGTGGTGAGGAAGGGGGGAAACTGATTCACGGTTTGGGGAATGTCCAGTTTTTACAGAACTAGGGGCAGGGGATTAAAAAATTTTTTAAATAAAAAGAGGTTTTTCCCTGTGAGTTCGCCAATGATAGCCCCCGGGGCATAGTGGAAACTTGCCCCCCAGCAAAAGGAACGCATTTTTTAGGGGACCCTGTCTTTTATGCTTGGAAAAACCATCCTCCTAACTGGAAAATCCAAGGTACCCTCTTTAAACAAGGGGCAACAGCATAAATGGGGAAACCCCTAAATAAAGACATTACGCCCTAAGGATCCCCAAGCGATTGTCGATGGTTGGATAACGGACAAGCGCAAAGTGTAATGACTGTGGATTGTGTGACAGATCAGGGACAATGATTTTAAAAAATGTTTACAATGAATGGTATTTGTAATTTGTAAATAAGTATTCACAATGCATGATCCAGATTCCCCAAAATAAACACTTGAATAATACCTGGGTCCTTTCGGTCATAATTTGAATTTTTTGAGGCTATCCTCCCAGGAATGGAAAGACCATTAAAATTCCTTGGGAAAAAATTGGAAAATTGGAATAGGGAAAAACTTAAATTATAAAAACTCTTTTTGACTGGGGGTACTGTTTCACCCTTTTGTATTTTTTGAATGAGAAACTATTGTAAATTTTGTGTGTGTGATTCTCTTAATGCGATTTGTAATCGATTTGTAATTTTTTTACAAAAAATTTTTTACAAATAAAAAATATTAAAAAAAGAAAGGAAATTTTCTATAAACCAGGGTGGTGGCGCTAGAAAAAAAATGTATCTCTCTGCTATCCAATATTATTTCCCAAAACAAACAGTCCAGTCATTCCACAAAGTTTTTTTGGCCAGTAGTTTGTATTCATTAGCTGTAATATTTTGTTTTTGGGTATCTTTTTGGGCCAAAAAACCTCAAAAAATCACCCCCATCAGGGGTTTTTTTGGTTTTGGTCAAAAATTTGGGAGTGCTAATTTTTTATAAAAAAACTAGCCTTCCTTTTAGGGTCATTAAATTTTTATCAAATTTCCCCATTGGGCATTCCAATGGGTTCTTTCCCCCTTACCCTCGTCGTCGGGCTGTCGGGAAAAATTTTATTGATGCGGGGTTTTTTCAATAATTTTCATTTCTTTTTTGGGTGCGGGAAAAACCCCATACCTCACCTACCCAATTTTTTTTTCAAATAAAAAAAATCACTGGAGGAAAGATCTTTCTTGCACAGGGCTACATCGGGTTTCAATTTTCCCCAGGGGCCCTGTTGTGTTTTAAGGGTTTTAAAAAATGTGATCTTGAATGTTGGGGAGAAGACGCCATTTTTTCTTGATTCATCCTGCAAATGTGCAGTCCCTCCTCAGCCTGTTGGATTGTTTTAAAGGATTCAGCTAATCCATCTTGGAATATCACCCTCTAAGTAAAAATGTATTGTAGCTGGAATTTTATTTTTTTTTTTGCATATAGAGTGGAGCAGAGTTTGCTAAAAGTCTTCCTTTTGCGAGAACCCTCAACAGTAGTCATTGAACATTAGTATCTTCAAGCCTTCGTATTTTAAAGGTTTCTGACGTCTTTTGAAACTACAAAGAATATTCTCTTTGTTATTGTAATCTAGGAATTTGGCGATTACCTGTCTTGAGAACGGAGGACGTCGGTCTGTGCTATTTGATTTGGTTGTTTTGTCAGGACCCACTCTATGGGCTCTTTCTACTTTGCAAATTGTATACAATTTTAGTGCGGCGGACAAATCAGTTCACATATTTATCTCAGCTGGTTCGCAAGGATTGTTTCTGGAAGACCTATAATCCGCAGATTATTTCTACGCAAGCGATTCTCTAAATCTTCCAACTTGTTAGTGATTTGCTTGTCTTTTTTTCCGTGAGGTCATTAATGCACGTGTGTAGGTCAGAGATTTAATCTTCTGTTATAGACCGTCTCTGTTCCATTTCTTCTTGTCGCTCTCCCTGCTTACTGACTTCTGTCTGTAGATTTTGCATTGTGAGAGAGAGAAAGCGAGAGAAAGCGAGAGAGAGAGAAGCGAGAGAGAGAGAAGCGAGAGAGAGAAGCGAGAGAGAGAAGCGAGAGAGAGAAGCGAGAGAGCGAGAAACCGAGAGCGAGAAAGCGAGAAACCGAGAGCGAGAGAGAGAAAGCGAGAAAGCGAGAAACCGAGAGCGAGAAAGCGAGAAACCCGAGAGCGAGAAAGCGAGAGAGAGAAAGCGAGAGAGAGAAAGAGAGAAAGCGAGAGAGAGAAGAGAGCGAGAAAGCGAGAGAGAGAGAGAGAGACAAGCGAGAGAGAGAGAGAAAAGAGAGAAGCGAGAGAGAAAGAGAGAAGATATAAGCGAGAGAGAGAGAGAGAAAGCGAGAGGAAGAAAGACAGAAAGCGAGAGAGAGAGAAAGAGAGAAAGCGAGAGAGAGAGAAAGAGAAAGCGGAGAGAGAGAAAGAGAAAGCGAGAGAGAGAAAGAGAGACAACGAGAGAGAGAAAGAGAGGGAGCGAAAGAGAGCGAAAGAGAGCGAAAGAGACAGAGAGAAAGAGATACAGAGACAGAGAGACAGAGATACAGAGACAGAGAGATAGAGCGAAAGAGACAGAGAGAAAGAGCGAAAGAGACAGAGAGAAAGAGCGAAAGAGACAGAGAGAAAGAGCGAAAGAGACAGAGAGAAAGAGCGAAAGAGACAGAGAGAAAGAGCGAAAGACAGAGAGAAAGAGCGAAAGAGACAGAGAGAAAGAGCGAAAGAGACAGAGAAAAAGAGAGAAAGAGAGAGAGAAAGAGAGAGAGAGAGAGAAAGAGAGAGAGAAAGAGAGAAAGAGAGAGAGAGAAAGAGAGATATAGAGAGAGAGAAAGAGAGAGAGAGAGAGAGAGAGAAAGAGAGAGAGAGAGAGAGAGAGAAAGAGAGATAGAAAGAGAGAAAAGAAGAGATAGAGAGAGAGAGAGAAGAGAGATAGAGAGAGAGAGAGATAGAGAGATAGAGAGAAAGAGAGATAGAGAGTAGAGAGAGAGAGAGAGAGAAGAGAGAAAGAGAAAGAGGGAAACCCCCTTAGGGAGAGAACTGAATGGCATTCAAAACAAGATTTAGGTTTCATGGCTCGACTGGCCTACAAATAGGAGGAGCAGAACAAGCAACCCTTGCAAAAAAAAGTCTTGACCTGAGGACGGGAGGCCAATGTGTGCTGACAAAGGACAGAACTCTGACCTCTCAAGTCCGAAAGGCCAAGGCCCCTGCTCCAGACATGAGTGGAGGAAGGATAGTACATGTGAGGCAGAATGACCCAATGGTTGAAAACAATACGCCTCACACCAGGCAATGGAGACTTTACAGGTATGATAATAAATATGGGCAGATTGTGGCTTGCTGGCCCGAAACATGGTCTGAACCACAGAATTTGAGAGGTCACAAGATTCTAAAATTGCTGTTCTAACAGCCAAAGCGTCAAATGCCGCTAAAGTGGGGTGGACCTTGGGAAGGAAGGTCTGGATGCAGAGGAAGTGGCCACGGTATATCTGTCAACAAGGCGATGAGATCTGCGTACCAGGCCCTGCGTAGCCAATCTGATGACCTCTTGCTCTTGAGTCGTTTGAGCATTCAAGGAAAAAAAAAAAAAAAAAGGAAGAAGGGGAAAAAGGTAGACTAGTGCAAATGGAGGCCATGGAAAAAGGAACATGTCTACGCCGAGGGCCAGAGTATCTCGGGACCTGGATAAATCATTCAGGAACGGTTTCGGAGGTGAGATACGAACAGACGGACGTATGGAGTGCCCCACCTACGCCAAAGAAGCTGAAACACCTTTGACAGAAGAGACCACTGCCAGGAATCCACTGTCCGGCTTAGAAGATCAGCCATCCAGGTCTCCACAACTGGGATGAAAATTGCTGACCAGGACAGAACCAAGCGTTCTGTCCAGCAAAGGACCTTGAGGCCTCCAGGAAAGCCACATGCCTCCTTGGTGCCTCTGCCACGATTCAGATACGCCAGTGCATGGACGTTCTCAGACTGAACCTGAACTGGGTGTCCCTGAAGAGAGGACCAATGAGAGAGTGCAAGAAAATGGCCCTCAGCTCTGGAACATTAGTATATAGGTGAGATTCCTTAAGGGACTACAGACTGGGATGGTACCAAGCAAGATGGTACCAATCTACCCAAAGCGTGCTAAGGTATCCAGGGTGAACCTGATGCTGTCCAGATTAGTGCTTCACGACAGAGCCTTCACAAGAACGTCGTCTAGGTAAGAGATAACGACAATCCTCCTGATGCGAAGCCATGAAGACCTTTTGAAGACCTTTTGAAGCACTTTAGCAAGACCGAATGACAGAGCTATGAACTGGAAAAACAGTGAACCCACCGCGAAACGAAGCAAATGCTTGTGTGACTGGGCGATAGAGACATGCAGATAAGCATCCCTGATGCCTATGGTGAAAAGAAACTCTCCTTGCTCCAGAGTCGCGATAACTGACCGGAGAGACTCCATGCGGAACCTGGGAACCTGCACATAACAGTTGAGCTTGAGATCCAGGACAGGTCTGACAAAGCCATCTTTTTAGGGAACCATGAAAAGGGTGGAACACAAAAACCCGCAAAAGCTGGGATTTGGGGAACGAGATTATTACAACCTGAAGTAAAAGGATGTGTATTGCCTGAAAAAAAAAATGCAGCCCAGATAGGAGAGACGGGCGGGGAACAACGAAAAAAAAATGAGCTGGGAAACCGATACAGAGCAGACCTTTTATCGTGATGAGACGACTTCATGAACCTAGGCGCCATTGACCTGGACCTGAAGAATGCACCCTCAGCTCCATCCAAAAGAACCTTCGATGGGGGAAACACCTATGGTCAGGGGAGGCTTGACGGAGAGATGCTTGGGCGTTTTGGGTTGAAACTGCCAAGAAAGTGCAGGCTTAGCGGGTGGCCTCTTGGGCCCGGTGAACCTGTGGTCCTAGCTTCTACAGGGATTCTAAAAGAGAAACTGTGACCACCCATAGCCTCTGAGATGATCTCATTCAGTCGCTCCCCAAACTTTAGCCACAGAGGACACCAGCACCATAATTTCACCCTTAGAAGGGGGAATATGGATAGACATGTGGGGAAAGGCAAAAACACACCATTAATTCCAGAAATGTGCCTGAATGTGTAGCAATGTTAGATACACCCTTAATTCACATCACAGACTTATGGAACCTGTTATTGTGGTTGGCTGAAATCACATCACACATTATTCAACCTGCAATTGGTATAGTGTTGTTGCCCTGGATGGCCCCCAAATTAGCTGATGCTCCGACAGCCAAGTGTGTAGATTCAAGTAAGGCCTTACAGAGAAACCTATAGACATATAACCACTAAAACACAGGCTGCAACAGATTTCCTGATGAGGTGCAAGATGCTAGCCCTTGTTGAGGCTATTCGACCTAGACTGTGCCAGCTCTGCTCACCCAGGATGAAGCAGAGGCTGGCAGCAAGGCTGCCCCAGAGGCAAAATTCTCAACTCACTTGTTAGATGCATGATAGAAGGTAAATGTCTATCATAATGTTTACACTCCCTGGAAAAGAGTTCCTCAAATGTGAGTACACAACACCACATGTTGCCATCTGCTATGGTTTAAGAAAATCCTCCTCCTGAGAAGAGACATATTTACCCTTAAAATGAAGGGAAAAACAAGTAGCCTGGTGTCAGTAGGAGGGATATAGTCTGTCTGGGTGGAGCAAACACGTTTGGTTTTAGCCTAGTGTCAGCCTCTTAGGGCGAGGGCCTACAGTGAAGGAAATAATTATTTGATCCCTTGAGAATTGTGTAAGTTTGCCCACTGACAAGGACATGAACAGTCTATAATTTAAAGGATAGGTTAATTCTAACATTGAAAGATAGAATATCAAAAATAAAATCCAGAAAATCACATTGTACAAAGAAAATACATTTTTTTTTTGCTGAGAGAAATAAGTATTTGATCCCCTACCAACCATTAAAGGGGTTGTCTCGCTAAAAAGAATAGCTTTCAAAATGTAGGGAACACAAAATAAAGACATTTTCCAAATATATTGCTTTGCTCATCTGTTTTTGTTAAGGAGATACAAGTGAATTAATCACCTCCCTGGCTATTTCTGTTCCCTCAGTGACCGACCTGTAAACATCTCTCCCCCTGCTGTTTGTTCTATGTGATAGCAGTGAGTGATGTCATCACCACAGGTCACTGCAGCTCTGTACTGACTGGCAGTGAAAAGCTTGATTTATCTAAAGTAAACAGCACTAATTAGGGCTTTTTTGTTTGAGGGATCAGATAAAAACTCCTGCTAGCAGTTCTGGAGAGCTTCTGAGCTAACAAACTAATTAGCAGAATGAAAACACAGAGTTGAATACATCACGGAGCTGTATGCAAATTACAGTCAGTCTGACCAAGAAGTGACAGAGTATTTCATTCAGGCATCCTATGAAACTCAGTAGGGAGACAACCGCTTTAAGGACTCTGGCTCCTACAGACCAGTTATACACTCCTAATCAACTCATTACCTGCATTAATGACAGCTGTCTAAAATAGTCACCTTTATAAAAGACTCCTGTCCACAGACTCAATCAGATTCTAACCTCTACAACATGGGCAAGACCAAAGAGCTTTCTAAAGATGTCAGAAACAAGATCATAGACCTGCACAAAGCTGGAATGGACTACAAAACCATAAGTAAGATGCTGGGTGAGAAGGAGACAACTGTTGGTGCAATAGTAAGAAAATGGAGGAACTACAAAATGACTGTAAATCGACATCAATCTGGGGCACCATGTAAAATCTCACCTCGTGGAGTATCTTTGATCATGAGGAAGGTGAGGGATCAACCTAAAATTACATGGTGGAACATGTAAATGATCTCAAGGCAGCTGGGACCACAGTCACCAAGAAAACCATTGGTAACACTTTAATGGTTTAAAATCCTGTAGTGCCCGCAAAGTCCCCCCTGCTCAAGAAGGCACATGTGCAGGCCCATCTTAAGTTTGCCAATGAACACCTGGATGATTCTGTGAGTGATAGGGAGAAGGTGCTGTGGTCAAATGAGGCAAAAATTTAGCTCTTTGGCATTAACTCAACTCGCTGTGTTTGGAGGAAGAGAAATGCTGCCTATGACCCAAAGAACACCGCCCCCACTGTCAAGCATGGAAGTGGAAGCATTATGTTTTGGGGGGTTTTCTCTGCTAAGGGCACAGGACTACTTCACCTCTTCAATGGGAAAATGGATGGAGCCATGTACCGTAAAATCCTGAGTGACAGCCTCCTTCCCTCCGCCAGGACATTAAAAATGGGTCATGGTTGGGTCTTCCAGCAAGACAATGACCCAACAAATACAGCCAAGGCAACAAAGGAGTGGTTCAAAAAGAAGCACATTAAGGTCATGGAGTGGCCGAGCCAATCTCCAGGCCTTAATCCCATAGAAAACTTATGGGAGTAACTTATCAACAGACTCAAAATCTTAACGATTTAGAGATGATCTGCAAAGAGGAGTGGACCAAAATTCCTCCTGACATGTGCGTAAACCTCATCATCAGCTACAAAAAACGTCTGACTGCTGTGCTTGCCAACACGGGTTTTGCCACCAAGTATTAAGTCTTGTTTGCCAGAGGGATCAAATTGTTATTTCTCACTGAAAAATGCAAATAAATTTATATAATTTATACAATATAATTTTTGGGATTTTGTTTTTTGATATTCTAATCGCTCAATGTTAAAATTAACCTATCCTTAAAATTATAGGCTGTTCATGTCTTTGTCAGTGAGCTAACTTACACAATCAGCAAGAGATCAAATAATTCACTGTATACCCAAGGTGCTGTATCCCCCAACGATATGGACATAAAAATCATTCATGTTCTACAGAGAAAATCTGTCTGAATCCCACACATAAATTGACCTGTGGTACAAACGACAAATCCACAGCATGTCAATTTATGTTGTGTAAATGTCAAAGATTTGTTGCGGATAGTACCCATTTAAATTCAATGGGAAATCCAACATCCACAAAACCCAAGTGTTGCAGATTATCTGTGGCAGAATCCACAGTTCACAAACAAACAAAAAATTAGAAACTGTCAATGGTTAAATTAAGACAGAAACAACTATATTCACAGTGCTCCCATTACAACACGGGTTGCAGTGAACACGGAACGTGACAATTGATGGAGGCTGGCTGTATGGAGAAGACGTTGCAAAGGGAACAATGGGGTGGTTAAATGTTTTTCTTGCTGTTTCATGTTGGTTTGTCTGCAGGAAAATCTGCATGATTTGGTGAGGATTTACTGCTGTGTATTACCCCGTGGGCGATTCCGCATCAATTTTGCGCAGTGTGAATGTACCATTAATGCTTATTTACCATGTTTGAAATGCATAAAATAAAAAAAAGTTTATAAGAAAAAGGCTGTGGTGTTTCCAGTTTAAGAAACAGTACAGTACAATAATGAGCAATGAGCATTTTAGCAGGAGCAGAGGCAAGCCAGTATTGTCTACAACCAGGCAGACCAACCCCAGCAACGACTTTGGAGTGCACAAGTACTCGGCAAGAAATTTTGAGATGGCTTGATGACCATATAAAAGCGCTAAAACAGGTCTGGATATGCTTAATAAACAAAAGCAAGTAACTTATTAAATTAACACCGCAGTTGGCAGTCCTCTGCAAGTGTCCCACCTGCGTCACATTCAAATCACAATGTATGTAGGACTGCAAACAACTTCTTGCATTTTAACTGGATTTATTGTTCCATTATACATCGAACATTTATTCCACATAGGGATATGTCAACATCTCATCTGTAGATAGCACAGTATAATTCACACTCTATTCACACAGTATTGCATAGTCATACAGTCTTCCTCCGGGAGTACAAATACTTTAACACCGGGGCATCCAGCCTGCATCAGCTGTTAACTATGCCTTATGACTGCATACATATTGAAACATTCTTACTTATCTCCGGCCGTATGGTTCCTGCTTCTGGATAACTTCGATCTCAGGCAGAACTCACTACGTCCTCTCAGCTACAGTAGGAAGATACTGCACCTGCGTGACGTTTCGGGGTTCACCCCCTTTGTCAAGCTCACAGGAGGTAAGTGAATGAATCACTTAAGTAGCGTATTTCCCTTCTGACGTGTTAATTTAACCCTAAAATTTCCAATGTACTATTTAAGTAACATATTAGTATGCGAGGGCCCAGGTACAAGGAAAACAAGGTTTTAGAAGATGTACAACCCAGGAAGATTGTGTCACATTAACGGCTTCAGTTTGATCTTAAAATTGGACCATTTCTAGCCAGCTCCGACAACAGAGAAGGTAGAGAAATATGAGGTTTGGTAATGTAAACCAGAAGATCATCCACAAATGTAGAACATTTATATGCATGAGTGCCTACAGTGATTCAGTTGATGTCAGGGTTGGGGCGAATGGAGACAAGTCGGTGCTCCATAATCAAAATGTACAGTAGCGGGAAAAGTAGCCAGCCCAGATGAGTGCCATTTTCAATAGCAAAGGTTTGTAAAAAAGACTAAAGAATTTTGGAGGTGAACAAATGGCCAGTACCTAGTTGTTGCAAGGTTTAGGATAATGAGTTCCAGGAAATCCAATAAAAGGCTTTTTTGGCATCAAAAACTGGATCACGTGACATTTGACCTCCAAATGTGCACTCTACAGATTCTAGAGTACCTGAGTCCAGATAGCTTGTTTATGGGCCATCTCCAAAGAGGCTACTCTTAAAGACACTAAGTAATACAAATTAAGGGTATGTTCATCACATCGCATATTTGTGTTCCGTGCTTCGAGGCGTAATTGCGCTGCAATACGCCCGAAGTACAGCCCACAAATGTGGTAAAATTATACCACTCATTGAGTGCTATGATTTTACAGCATATTCCCCAACGCATACGGAGCACCGGGAGAAAGAAGCGTCACTTCTTGCCGGTGCCTACACTCTGGGGAAAATTAAGGTGAATGGAGGCCGGGCCAAAGCACCTCAGAAGTACGTGCTGGCTAGCGCATACTTCTAAAGCAGCAGACATATAGTGTCGCGCACATTACGCCTGAAATAAACTGTGTGAACATACCTTTAAAGGGGTTTTGCCACTAAGTAAAATTGACGTGGGAAGTTTGTAAATTAAATAATAAACATTTTCACCATTCATCATTATTAGAAATTCTGGACCGTTTTTTTTTAGCTGCTCCTTTAGTGATCCATTGTTTACAGCTCGTCTCCAGGGGATTCGACCAGGGCTGAGAGCTCCTGTCCTGGTCGCACATGCTCAGACATCACCTCTCCTCTCAGGCAGCTACTGAGTGTTCAAACCCCAGCTGCGCCACTCTACTCCTCTCCTCTGTACTCCTTAGTAATTAGTCAAACAGTGCAAATAAATAAAAATAAAAGAAACCTAAATTTGGGGGTATGTGTTTGGAAAAAAAAAAAAACCCACAGGTTTGGGTTTCCCTTTGAGGTTTTAAACCCGGGAAACCCCTTGTCTGTGGGGCCCAAAAAACTTTACCTCTGAGCTCCCATTGTAGCACTCACGGTCAAAAAAATAAACAGACCTTTTTATTTGACTAGGAGGGGAAAGACATTTGGGATGTAAACCGCTGGTACTTTGAAATGAAATTCCAAAAAAATAAAACCACGCCCCCTTTCCCGGGAAGCACAAAGAGCTGAAAGCGGGAGGGCGGAGGTATGAAATAAAAATTTTCTTTTCCCCAAAACCCCCTTTTTAAGAGACTCCGGGTTTTTGTTAAGGGGAAAAATGTGGGTTCATGCTGATTTTTTGTAAAAAGTGAGATTTTGATTGGTTTAGATATAAAACACAAAAAAACTAAAAGCGGGGGGTTTTTTTTTTCAGTCTCTAAAAATGATAACCCTTTTGAGAGAGGAAAAAAATGAAAGGAAACAAAAAACTGGGAAACGATCCGCCCGAAGGATAAGCTTTTTAATGAGGACGGCCAAAGGGGAAAGGGGCATATGCTCAAAAAAATTTAAAATTTTAAGTCAGCTGTCGGGACCCTTTGAGGGGGGAAAAAAAAAACCCATAGTCTTTGTCTAAAAAAATTTTAATCCCCAAAAGACATAACTGAAATTGGGGAAAAAAAACCTTTTTTTAAACCCCCTTTTAAATTTCACGAAAGCAAATTTCCCCTTTGGGGATTTAAAAAGGGTTGGGCCCTAAAGTAAATTACACCCCCAAAAAACCCATTTGCCCCCATTGCACAAAAAGGGGAGACAGTTTTTCTATTAAGAAAAGGGAGGTCTGAGTTTGCCCTTGGGTAAAGGGAAAATAGGAAAGGGAATTAGGGGTAAATTTATGGGCCCCGGTGAAAGCAAGAGTTTAAATTATTGTGCCCAGGTCAAAAAACCCCCCCCGAGGATTTTGGTTGGCTAAGATTTTTTTGGATTGTTTCACCCACCCCCAAAACCCTGTTTGCAAAAAAACCAATTTATGTTTGATTTTGGGGCTTTGGCTAAAAAAAGGGGGTGTCTTAAAAAAAAAAACCAAACTTACCTGCGGGGTTTAAAAAGTAAATTGCACCTGACTCTTTTTTAAAAATTTATTTGGGGACCCTTCTTTTTGAATGATCTACTTTTTTTAAAACCTTTGGGGAAAACCTACACAAATAGATAGAAAAAAACTCAATGCCCCTGGGGACCAGGGGGGTTGGGGGGGGGGGAAAACCAAATAAATAAATAAACTGAGAAAAAAATTACTAAAATAAAACAAAAGAACCAAAAACTGCAGCTGAATGAAAACCAAAAAAAAACAATTGGACAATATACCTTCTGATAAAGGAACAAGAAAAAAAAAATTTAAAAAGAAATTTTTGGCTTTTCTAAATACAAAAAAAAATTTAAATGTTTTGGGAAAAACTTTGAAAAAAAAAATTTAAAGGGTGGGGAAAAAGATGAGGAAAAAAACAAGGAAAAGCAAAAATCATCTTTCAGGAAAACCCCCTTTCCCAACAACCTTTGAAAACAGGGACTTTTTATACTGTGTTAAGGGAAGGTAAACAAATTTTTTGTAAATTGAAAGGACCATGAATTTGCTCAATCTGGGGGGACGATGGCCCAGCGATCAATGCTAACCTACTTGACTAAAATTGGAGCTAACAGAAAAACTAAACAATAAAAGCATAAAAATTGAGAAAGGGGTTGGGCCATTTAGAGAAGTTTTAAATAAAAGGAAAAGGGGAGCGGGGAAAACAGTGGGGGAGGTCCCCTTTTCCATAAGACATATATATATTTGGATCTTGCCACTGGAAAGGGAAAAGGGGAAAAGGACGGGCCCAAAGGTGGTTTTGAGGCCCATTTTGGAGGATGGAGGAGAATTTAAAATTAGATTTTCTAAGTCCTGGGCCGCTTGGAAGAAAACCTGTGAACTGACAAGGCAAAGCCTCTATAGTAGGTCCATTTCAAAGACATTTGGAAGAAAACGATAGGAGCTTGGCCATGCTGGTAATGTGACATTTTCGATGTCAAGTTCCTTTAAAAAGAAATTGGTGTCATCCAAGGAGCAAAATGTTAGGGTTCTGTCTCCTTTGTAAACAAGTAGGTAAAAAGGAAAACCTCACCTAAGTCATGCCAAATTTCTTTAAAAAAATCCAAATTATGTGGGGGGTGCTCGGGGGTTTCATAGAGGTTTTGGGAAAAATTTAAAACTTGTGTACTTGTACTGGGTTAAATTGGAAAGTTGCCCTTTCCTTTCCCAGGGGTACAAAAATTCTGAAAGGCCTTGACGAGGGGGTTCCCTTCCCTTTCCCATATTCCCAAAATTTGGGCCATGTGGTGTTGGGGAAAACAAAAAGTTTATCGGGGGGGGTTAAAAATTAGTCTAAAAATGGGGCTTAGAAGCATGGCCCGATTTTAAAAAAAAGTGCCCTTAAAATTTAAAACATCAATTTTACAGGGAAATTTAATAAAAAAAGCACTAAAGTGGTGAATTCCCGCTGCATTTTATCAACCCCTTTTTTGGCCCATAAAAAGGAATCGCCCTTGTAGGAGTGATTTGGGGGAGGCCCCGAAGATGAAGAGAGTACAGGTTTTGTTATTTCCCCAATGGTTTTTGCAAAGGGAAAAAGGAAGTAGGAAACCCAGGTAGTCAAAAAGATAGGGCGGGGTTTTAAGGGGAGATGAAAAAAAGTGGGATAAAGGGCGCCACCATTACAAAAATTTCCCTTTTGTTTTTGGGGAAATTTAGGGCCCTTTAGGGGAATCACTGTCAATCACATATATTCTTTTGTTAGCTAGGAGGGGTACAAGTGTCCAAAGGGATCATGTAAACATAGCTTTTGCTGGAAACTTTTTTTTCCTTTTAGGTGGTGATTGCGTCCCCGGGTCGCCCGGGGCAGAGGGGGTTGTCAACGTTGGTTCCCCACTGTAAGTGACCCCCCGAGGGCGTCCCGGAAACCAGTCCCTTTTTTTAGGGCCGGGCCCCCCCCCCCTCTTTTTGGAAAATGGGGGGGTTCAAGGGGGGGTCCCTTCCTTTTTTTGTTTTTGGGGGCCATTTCCCCAGGAATCCGGTTTTCTCCCGGGGGTCTCCACAGCAAAAAAGTTTGGGAGGGGGAAAAAATTTAAAGTTAAATTTCCCTTTCCCCCCTCTCCTTGGCCCTTCCAAAAGGGAAATTTTCCCCAATGTTCTTTTACCGGAACAGTTCGGTTCCACTGCAGTGCCACACGGGCAGGAACCGGGGATTTTTTCCCCCCCCCCCGGGGCTGGGCAGGCCACCCTGGTTCAAGTGCCTAGTGGCGGTCCCGTTCCGAGCCGGGGCCGCATTTTTGTTTTGGTCCTGGGTTTTTCTGTGGGTTAGGCCGCAACCAGGCTGCACTCGCTCCTGGGCAATTGCCGCTCCCGGGACCTCCCCCGGGTGCCCCGGGCCCTCCCCACGTTTGGGGCGGGCTTTCTGGGGGGCCGGGCGTGTTGGGCGGAGCCTGGATGCCATTTTTTATGGCGTTCTCACTTTGGTTGCTGCACCTCTCCAGCTCTGGTGAGGACACAGCACCTAGGGGTGGCAAATTGGCCAGATTGACACATTTTTTTCCCTGCCCCACACACCTGCAGCCATGTCCCATCCCAAAGGTGAGGGGTCAAAGCAGCCCACGTCCAAAGCAGTGACTACATACTTAGCCTGTGCCTGTTGCCAAAAGAAATTCTCTCGAGGCCAGCCCAGTGCCCTTTGTGCCCTCTGCACAGCCCCACAGCCGACTGCCACAGGGCCCGACTGTAATTCAGGAGTTGGTTGCCCCGGCATGGGCCAGTCTCCTCCTACGGGGGGTGACCTTCCAAGTCTCTCAGTTATGGTTTCGGCCATAGAACGAATGCTATCGCTGCTTGCTGTCCAGCCTAGCACCACCCACGACTCTGTGCCTGGCACATTCTGTATGGAGCCCACAAAGAGGATTAAGTGCCGCAATGGGTGGCTGCTTTTAAGCAGTATTTACATGTTTGTCAGGCCGAAAAAAGACAAGTCCATCCATTCGCCCATTTGCTAAAGTGTTTGCAAAAGCGAAAAGTGTTGATCCGAGGAAGGCAAAAACCCCCCTGAGGTAGAACCCAAAATTTTCCTAATGTTAGGGGAAAAAAATTTCTTCCTCCCAATCGGCAATCGGAATAAATCCCGGATCAACGCCCCCCTTTCTCCAGAATCCTGGTCACATAACTTGTTATATTACATCTAGAAAATTGTATCCAACCCTTTCCAAATTTAGTCAAAAAACTTGTTTATAACATCTGAAATGTATCCAGACCCTTTCTTCAAAATTTCCTAGTCACTATAACTTGTTATTACACACCAAAACGCACCCCAAGCCCTTTTTAAACTCTGTAGCAAATTCACCATGACAAGTTCCTCTGGAAAAGAAATTTTCCACGTCCACCGCCCAACAGTAAAAGAATCCCTTTCTAGGGTTATGTAGAAACTTTTTTTCCCTCAAGACGAAAGGGATGCCCCCCTTTGTTCTAGAACAGCCCTGGGTACAAATAAATCTTTAGCAAGATCTCTATTTTGGCCCCTTAAAAATTAATTTAAACATATTTATATTTTCGGACATAAGGCGCACCGGATTAAAAGGCGCTTTATCAAAGGGGCCCCCTGTTAAGTCCTTTAGTTCATATAAAGGCCAGGATTTTAAGGGGCCGGCACTTAAATGAAACAAAGCTCAGACCGCAAGCCAAAAGCTTTATTAAAACACTTTCACAAAAACTCTAAACTTGAAAGTTGTAACAAAAGTCAATACATGTAATATTTCTGTGCCGTATCGGGGGCCGCAAAACGTTCGGATTTTTCAATGGCCTCCACCCCATGTAAAGAAGGGGGTTGTAATTCCGTCCATATACGTGCCACACTTAGCCCTCGTTCAAAAAGGCTTATTCGGGACGGATTTGGGGCCGTACGCCCCGTATTTGCGCTGCGTACGCTCCAATCCGTCCCATTAAACTAATCCACATTTCTCTAAGAATATTGATTCCCCTCGCCCTCCCCGCTCGGGGAATCCGCCCGGGGGGAGAAAATGCAGCACATTATTTACGGCGTAAAAAATGCAATCCTCCCCAATTACGGCTTGAATAACCTTGTAAACCACGGGCCTAATTGGCCCCCTGTGTCTTCTGGGGCCAGGGCCCGTTTCCCCCTTTTCAAAACCTTTTTATGGGTGATTTTTGGAAAGGTTTTAACTGTGTTAAACACCCCAAAATTCAAGTTTTAATTTGCGACCCGGGATTGGGCTCGAAATTTCCCGGCTTAAAAAAGGGGCGGGGGGCGGGGGGCCTCCCTTTGCCCCCCCCCCATAAATTGCATTATCCATTTCCGTATTGCCCGGGAAAATTTTCAGTGATTTTTCCCCCCCGCCCCCCCCATTCGCCGAGCGTCTAGGGGCACAAGTCCACTGTTCCCCAAATTTAAAAACTGGGGGAATTACCGAATTCCCTGCGAGGGAAATTGGATCCAATTTCCGCGCAAATCTTCCGCAGTAGGGGCTCCAATCCGGGGCGAAATAAGCCGGGAACGGCCCCTTAAAAGTCACATTTAAAAAAACTCCGGGAGCCTTAGTAAATTTTTAATAAAATACCCCTTTGTCTTTTGCAAAAAAATAATTGTAGTGTGCAGTCAATTTATCAAAAAAACACTGTCTAAATTTACACTTACTTCAACTGATTTTGCAACTGATTTCGGAATGTTTTTTACGTTGGAAAACCGACCCTGAATCAAATTCTGAAATTAGCCCTGTTTAACATACCTTAGTGGGCACTTAAATTTCAACTTTATTTGTAACCGATTTGGGAACTGATTTTTCGGAACAAATTACAACTTAAACCCGTTACAAATCAGCAAAAAATCAGGTCACTTTAAAAAAACTGAAAATACTTTTTGAACAAACCTACAAATCCAAGGAAAAATTGGTTTTTAAAAAAGGCGCAACGGACTATAAGGGGCCCCTTTTTTCGATTTCGAAAAATCATAGGCTTTTTTGAGCGCCTTATAATCCGAAAAATACGGAAAAGGCTCTCCCCAAGCTGTCTTTCCCTAAACTAAATAACCCAAACCCTTTGCTAATTTTTTCTGGGTATTGCAGTCCCCCCCAGACTTTTATTTTTTTTTGTTGCCCCCCCTTTTAAAACTGTTCAAGCTTTTCAATGTTTTTCTGTGCATTTTGGTCCCAAAACTGTACCAATTTCCCAAAGTTTTGGGCTAACCAGTGACTTGTTTTGTGGAAGAAAAATGCCCCCATCATTACATCTAGCCCCTTTTTTTAATAAAATTTTTCCCTTGGCAGCGGACCCTGCCCAGGGCGCTACAGTTAATTTTTACGCCCCCCAAAGGAACCCTGCCCTTTTCCCCCAAGGGCCCATTTTTACCCAGCTTTTTTTCCTTTTAAAACATGTAATCATGTAAAGGATTTTTCCTTCCCTGTTCCAAAAAACCCCATTTTTTTATGATGTAACCTCATCGCCACTTCTCTCCCCAGGCCCCCAACCTATCCAGACCACTTTGTAAAACCTTTTTATCCTCTAATGTTTGGTTTCCCCTTTACCGAGTTTTTTAACATCTGCAAAAATTTTTCTCCCGTGAAACCCCATGTGTAAAAACATTTTGAAAATTTTTCCCCCTTAAAACCGAAAATTGTCGTACTCATACGGCTTTTGGGGGTGGGGGTTCCCGAAAATTCCCCGTATGAGGATTTCAAGGCGATCTTCCCGCGCTCACAAGCGGGAGGCGGGGAAGATCCCCGGCAAAAAAACCCAGCGGAAAATTTTTACCGCGGGGAAACTTCCCGGGACCCCCAGGGCCGGAGTGGCTCCGGCCGCGGTGGATTAAAACCCCCCCGATTTTCGCGGAAAACGGGGTCGGACACCCGCGGGCTGCGGGGGGCAGTAGTGAGTTCCCCCTCTGCCCGCCGATCTGGCCAGTAAGGCACTGAGCGGGGGGTATTAAAACTTTTCCCAAGACAGCCCCCGGAGCTAAATGACAGCACCCGGGTTGTCTGGTGACGTCACGATGCCCACAATGCATTGGGGGGAAACGTGACAGACAGTTGCCATGGGGCCAGAAATACAGTTTTAAACTGTTTGCTGATCCCCAATTTCTTTAAAAAAAAAACTTGACGATCGTTCATGCTTTTCCCCCCTTTTGGGGGAAAGTGTTTAAAAGTATGAAAAAAGTAAAAAAAAAGGGAAAAAAAAGTAAAACCAAAAAAAAAAAATAAAAAAAAAACACGTACATCCCCCCTTCCCCCCCCTTTTACAAACCCCAATTCGCCCTAAAAAAAGATCAAAAAATTTAAAGTCCCCAAATATTTGGTTTCGCCGCGTGCGAGCGACCCACCCTAAAAAATCTGTCATTTTAAATTCCCCGGTACGGGTTGAACGCCGGAAAAAAAACCCCCCCAAAAAAAGTCACAAAATAGCGATTTTTGTTCATCCCCCGCGCCAAAAAAGGGGAGAAAAAAGTAATAAAAAAACTCTATCAACATCAAATTGATAAAAATTTAAAAAAGGGTCAGTTCATCCCGAAAAAAAAAGGCCTTTACCGCTCTGAAATTACAAAAAAAATTTTAAAAATTTGGCTATTGAAGATAGCGAGGGCTTTAAACATTTTTTTAA
Source organism: Phyllomedusa bahiana (assembly GCA_025379985.1). Lineage (NCBI taxonomy): Eukaryota > Metazoa > Chordata > Amphibia > Anura > Hylidae > Phyllomedusa > Phyllomedusa bahiana. The sequence goes on along the minus strand of JAODAL010010724.1, from coordinate 67,276 downwards.
AACCACAAAAAAAACCCCTTTTTTTTTTTAAAAAAAATTGTGTTTTCCAAAAAAAAAACTACATAAATTGGGTATCACGTAATCTTTTAAAACCCCGAGAAAACAAACTTTCCCCCCGGATATGCACGGTGAACGCTATTAAAAAATTTAAAAAAACACTGCTAGGTTTGCAGTTTTTTCTTAAAACCCCCTCCCTTTCCAAAAAAAGTTTAAAAACGATCAAAAAAAGTCCTTGTCCCCCCACAAATATTACCAAAAAAAAAAGTCAACTCACCCCCCGGAAAAAAAAAGGTCCCTATAAAACTCCATAAACAGAAAAAAAAAAAAAGTTAGGGCTCTCTATTGGGGTTTAAGCAAAAACTTTTTTTCCCTTTTCAAATAAATGTGTTTTTTTTTTTTAAAAGCGGGTAAAACATTAAAAAAATTATAAAAATTGGGGTATCGCTGTAATCGTTCAACCTGCGAGAAAAACTACATGTATTTATGCACAGTGCCGCATAAAAAATAAAAAAAAAAAAACCTACCAGGTTCTTTTTTTTTTGTAAAAAATTGCTTCAAAAAAACCCTTTAAATTAAAAAGTATAAAGCTTCAAAAGCCCCCCGTAAGGAATCAATAAAAACATCAATCATCTCGTAAAAAACAAGCCCACAAGCACTCCATATGAAAAAAATTTTAAAAGAAAGCAAATTGGCGCGAAAAACCAATTTAAAAAACGCAATTTTTTAAAAAAAACCCCGCTTTTTGTGAAAAAGGGAAAAAAAACATAAAAAAAAAAATAAAATTTTTTTTCATTTTAAATTGAAACCAGCCCCCCATATAAAGTTATCCCGTCACTTATCCATTTGGTGAAACTGAAAAAATTGAACCCCAAAAAAATGGCGGAACTGCGTTTCCCCCCTCCTTTTCCCCATGGCCCAATGCAAAAAAAAAAAAACGGAACACCTTGCCCCCCCAAAAAGCAAAATACACCCTTGGGTTAAATTTTCCCAGGGGCGTTGAACCCAAAAAATCGAGCAATTTTTGGAAGGTTTCACCGGTTTTAAAAATTTTTGGGGGCTTTGGGATGCGAATGGCCCCCCAAATCTGGCCCCAAAAAGCCAAATACATTTCCCCCCCTTGTACCCCCCTGCCATGTCCCCAAACAGCAGTTTACACCCACATTTAGGGTATTGCCAAACCGGGGGAAAGAAATTGCGAAACAAAAATTTTTGGGGCTTTTTTTCCAAGTTTTCTTTTTGAAAAAAATTAAAAAATTTTCAGCTAAAATTGCAGATTTTTGGGAAAAAAATATATTTTTTTTATTTTCAGATCCCGAACGCAAAAAAAATTTTGGTGAAACCCCTGGGGGGTTAGTATCCCTCCTACACCCCTTTTTATTTCCGTAAGGGGTTTTTTTTTTCCCAATTTTTTTTTTTTTTTTTAGGGGTATTTTTTAAATTTTTTTGGCCTTAAAAGGGTGCCCCGAAAAACCTGAAATGGCCCCCTAAATAAAATTTCAAATAAAAAGAACATCAAGCCCAGTGGGTGCTCCTCCAATTCGGGGGCTTGTGGTTGAGCCAAATAATGCACTGGGGCCCCACATGTGGATATCTCTGAAAAGGGCCCGAATAGGGGGTTTTAAATTTTAAATTTTGGGCATTTCCCTATCACATTTCCCCGTATTCTTGCCAAAAATTTGAAATAAAAACTTTGGGAAAATTCTGAAAAAAAAGTAAAAATTTTTTGAAATTTCACTTCCACTTTGCTTTAATTCCGGGGAAAAAACACCAAAGGGGGTTAATAAACAAAAAAATGGGGTTTTTGAATACAAAAAAGGGGTTTGTAGTTTCTTAGATGGGGTAAATTAAAGGGGGGTATTTTAACCTACGGTAAATTAAAAAGTAGGGTTTAGAATTTGGACGGGTTTCCCAAAAAAAAATTTTATTTTTGCAAATTTTCTTGAAAATTTAAAAAAAATACAAACAAAAATTTATAACCCCCAAATGTAGTAAAAAAAAAAAAAAAGACATTTAAAAAAATGATGCCAATTTAACACGGGAATTTGGTAGATGCTAGTTATAAACTTTTTTTGAGGGGAATAACTTCTTTTTAAAATGCAGAAATTTTAAATTTTAAAAAATTGGTAAATTTTTCACATTTTTTCACGATAAATTTGATATTTTTCACAAAAAAACCCAATCATTTTTTGGCCCAAAAATTTTCTTACTATTTTAAAAGCACAATTTTGTCACGGGAAAAAAATTTCCGAATCACAGGGATGGGTTTTAAATTTTCAAAAAGTTATTTCAATAAAGGGCTCCGGCGGAAAGGGGGTTTTAAAGGGGATGGGGGCCCAAATATTTAAGCCCTGGGGAAAACCCCCAAAGTAACAGGGATCCAGTCTGATTTTTCCCACCGTTAATTACCACCCTTTGTTTTTATCGTGAGCCATTTTCTTAACCCCCTTTCACACATTTTCCCCCCCCGTTCCCCAAACATTCTCATTTTACTTACCAACCTTTTAAAGTGGGAACAGTACAAAAGCTTTAGAAAAAACCCAAAATATGGGCAAAAAAAGTCCTTTAAACCCCCATCCCTCTAAAAACTTAAACCCCTCATAGAAGCTGGGTGAGATTACTTTGACAGGAACCCATCTTTTAAAAAACCCCCTGTGGGGGCATTAAAACATTTTTTTTCAGTGAGTACTTTTAAAAGCATCTCTTAAAAAAAACCCTTTAAACATTTTTTCCCCCCAAAGGGTAACTTTAAACCCACCTTTAAATTTCCTGGATTTACTTTTTGACCCATTTTTTAATTCTGGCACCACCATTGCAAAGCGCCCTTTCCTTGGGACATACCCCAAAAAATTATACAGTCCCCAAAAATAAATTTAAAAATAGGGGGGTATCTATCAAAATTACTTTTTTCCCTTAGAAAACGCGGGTTTATACCGCAGGGGCCGGGGATTTGTTTTTTTAAGCTTTCCCAAGGCAGGCTGCACTTCTTTGGGTTAGAAAAAGAAAAATTTTAAAATTTGGGAAATTTTCCTGCCCCCCCTTTGCCATCAACAGGAAGGGTTTTCCTCCCGGAAAAAACAGTGGAGAAAAATTGTTTTAAAAGGTTTGTTTTTTTATCATCGCCCCCCACAAAATCTCCCTCAGTACTTTTTTTTAAAGGGGCCAACCCTTTTTTTTTTAATTTTTTACTATTTTCTTTTGTTTTTAAAAAATTTTGGGTTACTTTTACTTTTTATGGGGAATACTCTTTCCCGTCTCCCCTTTGCTCCTTAATCATTTTTTTTTTACAAAATTTTATTTTTTTTTCCCTTTTACTTTTTTTTTCCCCTTTAAAGCCCCCCCCCCAAATTTTTGAAGTGAAACGCTTTTTTTTTTTTTTTTTTTTTGCCTGCTTTCCCTCTTTGTTTATCCGTATTGGGGTTTTTTTTTTTTGTAATCAATTTTTTTTTCCATATGGTATGTACCTCTCACAGTGGGGGCCGAAAATGTTTAAAAATAGCAGAACAAAAATTAAATGGGAGATCTTTACAAACACCTTGTCCCAGTCAATATGGTTTAGGGCATCTCTAAGCAGGAAAAAATTGCCTTCCTCAAAAATTTAGTGTTTTTTTTGGCTCCATGACAAAAAGCCTATTAAAGGTAAATGGAAGTTTATTATATTATGGTCAATATTCCCAAGTTTTCCCCTTTTTTAACCTGAAAACCCTTTTTTACTCTGTTTAGGTTTTTTTAGTCAATAAATTAATTTTAGAGGGGGGCCCCCCCTCTGGGCGGTTTCCCCCCAGGGATTTGGGAAAGGTAATTTATCTTTAGTTTTTAGACAAAAACTGTTTCCTTTTTGGGGGAGGGAAAAGGGTTTTTGATTCCCCAAATTTTTGTCTGGGTAGTTTAAAGTCGCCCTTTTAAAAATTCATTTTTGATTTGATGCTTCCCCCCCTAATTTTTCCGGGGGACATATCTTTTTAAGGGTTCTGTTAAAATTTGGGGGGCCTATTGCAAAAAACCCTTTTAGAAATTTTTTTCTATTATTACCCCCCTGTTATTTTTCCCATTTAAAATTTTCCCCCTGTTCATTACCTTACCCATATCTTCCCACAGTTTTTTGGGTTCAAACCCCGGATTTTACTTTGAGACAGACAAATCCCCCCCTTTCCCGTGTTTACGGTCACTTCTAAAATTTGACTGTAACCCCCACAAGTTCCCCCGCCCCAATTTGTAGCTCTCGTTTCCCGCCCTGTTTCAGTTTAAACCCCACTATGTCCCAAATTTTTAAATTTAAAAATTCTAGTTCCCTTTTTTTTGTTGGGCCTACTCCTGGCATTGGTTTTGCAAGATTTTTAGAGATTTTTCAGCTTTACCTTGCTCCTTTTTCTTTTTTTTTTTAAATTTTGGGTAAAACCCACCCCTCCAAATCCCCCCCCCTGATTTATTACTAATTTCCCCCTCTTATCTTTAAATTTCTTGCAAAGCTTAGTTTTAAATTTCCCCCCCCCCAGTCCCTAGTTTTTAAAATTCCTCCAACTTTTTCCAAAAACCCCTTTTGTCCCCCAATACAAACTGAAACCCTCCCCCTTAGGGGCCCCCCTCCCTAGATAGATCTGGGAGCCAAGACAGGTCAGCCCCGTTTTCCAAAAACCAAATCCCCTTTCCTAAAACCAATTTTTTTAGCCACTTAATTTTAACCCTCTAATCTCCCTCGTCTCTCTGGTTTTGGGCCCCTGGGAAAAGGGAATATTTCTGAAAATATTTTTCTCTTTGGGGGTCCTTGCCTTGTACTTTTTTGCCCAGGTCCCCGAAATCATTTTTAACTGACACCCCCCACCTCCCTCTAACTTTGTCCTTGGTGCCAAGGGGACCAAGGGCAGCTTTTTATTTACCCCCCCCAAACCCCCAATCTGTCAGCCTATCCACATATGTCGAACCCCGGGCCCCCGGTTTAAAAAAACATAATGTTCGATTTATTTCCCTTTTTATATTGGGTCCCCAAAACTAGCACCGGGCTAGCCAAAACCCGAAAATCCTATTTCCCATCTTACGGAGCAGACAGGGGGGGGTGTCTTGCTGCCGCAAAGCTATTTCTGACCCACATCCCCCCCATTGCCTTTCTTGCAAAATTTTTTGGGGTGTGCCTTCAGGGGCTAGCCTCCCCAACACTCTTCCCTTACCCTTCTTTTTTGTTACCCCCGCTAACTGGTTCATGTTTCCGCACCTCCTGTTTCCCACCCTCCCTAGCATCTACACCTGCAAAGAGCCAGCTCGCTTCCCCCCTTGGCAATGGGTTAAGGTTTTTGCCACTTGCCATTTTTTATCCAGGGTAAAGGGGCTTCTAAATGTGCAGTGTGCACACATTCCCTTTCACAGCAGTATGGACCCTCAAAGGGGGCAAGGGTGGCATTCATTGCACAGGGGGGTACTTAAAAGCATTTTCCCAAAATTGGGAAATCATAGGGTCGGGTTTCAAAAAAAAAAAAAAAAAAAAAAAAAAAAATAAATAGAGATACAAATAAGAAAAAAACTGTCTAATAATTTTCCCCTTTTTAAAAGCCCCAAAAACTAAAGTTCCCCCCCTTTTTAAGTTTCCCCCATTAAGCCAAAAGACACTTTAGGACAAAAAGACAAAACAAACACACACAAATCAGAATACTCGGGTTTGGGTACTTAGCTTTTAAAATTTTGATCCCAAAACAGTTAGTATGCAGGGAGCAACTTTCCCCTTTTAAAAAAACCAAGTTTCAATTTTCGCCCCTCTTTCATTTGGGGAATTTTTTGGCCCTTGGGGGCGATTCTTCAGTGTCCCTGAACCGACGTTCGCCTTCCATCCCAGGGGGCCGCCCCCCCCTTTGGCCCCCGCTTGGTGGGGTATTTTCCCCCTTTCCCCAGGGAAGGGCCTTTCTGTCCCCCCCCAAACATGGATCATCACTTTCGGGGCCCTTAACCCCCCGTGGTGGGGGGCTGTGTTCATAACCCCGACAATGCAAGGGGCTTGGGCCTCCGGGGAAACCTTCTTCACATCAAAATTTTTTTCCCGGTGCTATCGCATTTGGGCCCCTCTCCCCCTGGGTCCCCCAAATTTTGATTTTTACAAAATCATGGGTGTGGGCCCCATTTTAAAACCCCAGGGGGGCACCCCAAAAGCCAGGGGGGCTTTTTGGAAGTTCCTCAAAAGGGTTCTGCGATGGGGGAACGCACCTTTTCCCGCTTTTATTGGGGAGTTTTCATTCCAGGGGGGGGGAAATTGGTTGGCCGAACTTTTAAATCGGATGTCGGCAGATCCCGGTTTGTGGGCGCTTTTCCCAGAGGTTTTTCACATGCTCTGCCAAAGGTGGGACACTCCAGATGTCGATCTGTTTGCCTCTGTCCTCAATCATCAGCTCCTGACTTGTGTGTCCAAGTCCCGGGACCACCTGGCTCTTGCGGTAGATGCTACCTTTGAGTCAGTCTTCACTGGTTTACATCTTCCTTACCTGGCCTCTACTGCCTCGAGTGCTCAAACGACTCAAGACAGAGAGGGTACCGGCCATTCTCAATGCCTTGGATTGGCACTGCAAGGCCTGGTAAGTGGAACTCGTTTCCCTGTTGACAGATGCTCAGTGGCCTCTTCCTCTGCGCCCAGACCTCCTTTCATAAGGTCCTCTATTCTACCCCACTTTACCACTGCTGCTTTTGACGGTAAGGCTGTTCAAACCGTAATACTAAAATCTCGCAGTTTTTTTGGATGCAGTTATCCATACCATTTTTCAAGCATGCAAGCCTCAATCGGCCTGTATTTACTACCGTACTTGGAAGGCATTTTTTTGTCTGCGCGAAATCCCAGGGTTTTCATCCCTTGGGATGTTTTATTTCAAGTCTGCTGGATTTTCTCCAGTCAGGTCTGGACCTGGGGCTGGGAATTTCGTCCTCGAGAGGGCAGAGATCTGCCCTCTCGATACAGTTTCAGTGCACATTGGCTTCTCGTCCTCCGGCCAAAACCTTTTTACAGGGGGTCGCACGTTCTGTCCTACCGATTCGTAGGCCAATAGAAGCATAGGATTTGAATTTTGTGTTGAAGGCCATGCAGTCTTCACCTTTTGAACTATAATTTTCTTCGTATCAGATTTTTTTTCCCCAGCCTCAAAGGTCTGCTTTTGAACATCCCATGGTGCTGTGTCCCCAATGATATTGACGAGAAATTCTGATTTTTGTACTTTCCGTAAAACCTTTTTATCGTTGGATTCATTGGGGGACACAGGTCTCCCCTCTTTTTCTAGACTCTCGTGTACTGTTACTGTTCAGGATTGAGCTATGGTTTGACATTTCTTCTACTGCTTTTGTACCAACTGATTAGCCTGGGGTCAGCAGGAGGGATAAAGTCCATCGAGGCGGATCCAACACGTTTGTGTTCACCTCGTGTCAGCCTTCTATACAAGGGCCTATACCCCAAGGTGCTGTGTCCCCCAATGAATCCAATGCGAAAAGGATTTTACGGTAAATACAAAAATCCGAATTTTCTCTAGAGACAATTCAACACACCTCTATAAAACACAATTACATAACTATATATGAAAGCATCCCTACCATATTGCAGACTCTTCCTACAAAAGAATTCAACGAAGGAGTTGAGCAGACTCTCACACAACTTACTAAACTCTGGTGTGCTGTTGAGTATCAGCAATTCCAGAGTTCTATTTTGAGACTACTTTTAGCATGAGATACTAGTTAGGGTATGTTCACACAGCATTTTTTTGACAGTTTTTTTGCAGGCTAATTATACACGTAATATGCCTTGTTGAAATCCGATTGCAATGTTAAATAAACATCGGCGTTCAGATTACGCAGATTTTACTTGAGAATTTTCGGCGCGTACTGGAAGCAGCTAAGCAATTATGAGTTATGGCTGGAAGTCGTCTTGGGCTGGATGAGAAAAGGGAAAGTGAGGGTCTTCCATAAGAGAAGAGGTCATCCTTTAATCACTGTGTAATGGCACTGTAGACATTCTTTGAATCTAACCATTATGTGGTGACTGCAATATTTACAGGTATATATGAGCATACATAGACCTGGGATTAGGCTTATCCTGGATATCAAAGCATATGTTTTGGGACTGGTCTCTAAACCCCTTGGCGATGGAGCCAGTTTTGACCTTCTTGACAGAGCCCAATTTTTCGCTTTATGTTGGAATAACTTTTTATTACTTTTACCTATCCATATGATTCAGAGACTGCTTTCTCATGACACACTGTGCTTTAAGTTAGTAATAAATCTAGGTCCATACAATTCTTGTTTATTTGTGAAAAATGAAGAGGTCTTGGAAATTTAGAAAAGACTGCAATTTTTAAACTTCAAAAAACTTCTAATGTGTAAGTCAAATAGGTATGCCCAGAAGAAAAAACAAAAACATGGCCATACTCACTGCTAGTAAAGCTGAAATGAGACTGATCGCAGCATAGAGGCAACATGGGCCCCCATGCTATTAAAGAAAAATACCCAGGTGCAACTGATTGGTGGTAATCCATATAGCTCTCCACTAGGTGGACAGAAAGCTGCACCTTAAATTGACATCTATTCACATAGCATGCAAAAAAGCCAAAAAGCCACAGTACCATACTTGGGAGACTAAACAGAGGCACAAATACCCGTAAGACAGACGCTCGCACACCTTCCATGCATGAGGGGGGCGGCTGCTGGTATTCTACTTGCATCCAATCCCCAGTACTGTTGGGCAAAAAAACTATTTTCACATACTGGAAAAATATCAAATATGAGGTATTGGCCACTATATTGCAAGCCTGCAAGTCTCCTTCATATTTGATATTTTTCCAGTATGTGAAATTTAAGGTGTCAATTTAAGGTGCAGCTTTCTGTCCACCTAGTGGAGAGATATATGGATTACCACCAATCAGCTGCACCTGGGTATTTTTCTTTAATAGCATGGGGGCCCATGTTGCCTCTATGCTGCGTTCAGTCTCATTTCAGCTTTATTAGCAGTGAGTATGGCCATGTTTTTATTTTTCTTCTGAGTAAAATTTTTTTCCCCTTTTACAAATAGGTATGCCACACAAAGTAGTTTATAACTGGCATTCACCATATATCTACTTTATGTTGGCATACATTTTTAAATGTCTTCATTTTTTTACGACATGAGGGGGCTCATAAATTTAACAATTTCACATTTTAAAGAGAATTTGCAATAGATTTTTTTTTCTAGGGACCAGCCCAGTTCTCACATGGCTTTAAGATGCCGCCTGTGTGTTAGACACCCTTATAAATGAGTCCAACTAAAAAACCACAACCCTTAAAGCATTCAAAACAGCATTTAGGAAATTTGTTAAACTTTAAGTGCTTCACAAAAATTCAAGCAAAATACAAAAAAAAAAAAAAAAATGTTGCAATTTCATCTCCAGATTTTCAATTTTTATCCATTACTCACTGGAACACACTAGATGTTACCAGGGACACAAAACAATATTAAATTTCCCTGATTTTGCCGTTTTTAAAAATACACCATATCTGACCGTAATGCGTTATTTGACCAGAATCCTCAAAATAGTAAGCGTCCCTACAGGATTTTGGGGTCTTATTTTCATTAGGATATTCTTTAGGCACAATTTCAGGTTTGAACCTTGAAATACAGAAACTCCAGCAACAACCAGGTAGTGTGGTGTTGAAAAGTAGTGAAGTTTTATTGTAGACATCCAAAAGCAATTTAAAACAAAAGACCGCATTGGACTAGGCAGGTGAAACACCAACATGGGAATTCAAGAAATCCTGGAAACCCCCACAGAAAAAAATTTTATGCAATTTCTTTGAAGTATGACAATTCCCATTGTGTGGGAGTAAACTGCAGTTTGGGCACATGGCATTACCTACAAGGGAGACAATGCTATTTGGCTTTCGGGACACAAATTTTGGTGGGTAGCCATGATGATTAAAAAATAAATCGGGACTTCCGGTTTCGGCGCCGTGATGGAGTGAGCAGTGAACAAGAGCTCCTGCCCGCTCACCCCGGAAAACAATTAAAAAACCCAACATAAGTGTCAGCCTAGGAGCGCAAAGGGCTTACTGATCAGCGGCAAGAAGGCACAGCAGAGTGCAGGCAGATTGAACGCGCTGCAGGTACAGTGGCAGCCAGAACGAAACTGGAGCTGTAGTGCCAGCAGAGCGGACACAGCACGCAGGAGGCGGCAGAATCAGCTGGTGTAAATGTCCGAGGGAGCTAGTCACCAGTCCCGGACGTCTATCAGGTTAAAGAGCTCTAGCATTCCAGAGAGAGAAGCAGGTCTTCTGGCACTCCGCAGAGAACCCCAGCGCAAATGGAGAGCAGGTAACCGCCATCCGACTCTGAGGAGGGGAAACTCATCTGGCACGGCAGAGCGCAGACCACCCACATAGAGGCAGAGCAGGACTCACCCAACTAAGGGACAGAGCGCTGCTCTTCTCCCGAGATATAATTAGCCACCTCCAGGTAGCAGCACACAGTGCAGTCAAGCTGATAAGATAACGGAGTTGTAGTAGAACATTATTCCTCAATTTCTATTCCTTTGGCGCCATCTATAGGTTGCAAAGTGTAACACCACCCCAAAAAAAAAGCACCAGTCTCAGTTTCCAGCCTGTAGAAGGTAAACATATATTCTGTACTGGTGGGGAAAGTCAAGAAAATAAAATAGACAGTGGTGTGTCAAGCCCAATTAATCCAAACCAAAATCTGGATTCAACCCCTACACCCCGTTCATCCTCCCTTAAGCACTTAAACAGCTCACAACAAATTGACAAAACACTAGAATTAGAGGGAACACCTGCTGAACGTATTCTTGAAAGGAAATTAATAGCGGTGGAAGTCGCTAGAGAGCTTGCGCCCAACATACAAGAGACGCTGACCAGCTTGGTCTCCTCTACAATCAAACAATTTCTGGCAGAGTTTCAGATGCATACCAAACGCTTGGATGAAGCAGAGCACAGAGTCCAGGCCTTTGAAGACACCGCCAGTACTCACCACTATAAAATCCTGGATGTTATATATGAAAACAAACGTCTATGGACTAAGGTCGATGACCTAGAAAACCGTTCCCGATGCAACAATCTCAGGCTCGTGGTGCTTCCAGAGTCTGTCTCACAGAAAGAACTGACAGAAATTTGCGAGATAGAGCTACCAAACACCCTGAATCTGCCACAAACGTGCAAACGTGCGCATAGGGTAGGCCCAGACAGAAGATCCCACCCCCATGCTGACCCGAACATGCCCAAAGCATTACAGGAAAGACCGAGACAAGTGATTGTAAAATATCTAAACTTCGCTGAGAAAGCGGCCATCCTAAGAGCTTTCAAGAGCTGAAATTCCAGATTGCAACAGAGGTTCCAAGATCCTGATTTTTTAGGATTTCTTGGCCAAAGTCCTCAAATGACGTAGAGCCTTTGCCAGCACCTGTACAGAACTCTTCCACAATAAGGTGAAGTTCGCGCTCCTTTATCCAGCTATCTTAAAGGTTTTCCCCAGGAACGGAAACACCTCAACCTTCCATACGCCAGAGGAGGCCGCGGCATTTCTGAAGAAAACCATCCAGCCCAGGTCCATCAAGGAAGTCCTCTCCAAGTAGTAGAGATGACCCAGGCGACTCACAGATTTCACGATCACAAGACGGCGTTGACAGGGCGGTAAGGCCGAAAACTAGGAATTCTACATCAGCACGCCGAAGATCTATCACACCAGAAGATATATGAACTGGAACTGAAACAACTGGTTTATGAAAAAACAGGCGAAAATGGCTGGATTTGGGAAAGAGTCATGGTTTTTCACAATGTTGACATGTATCCTTTACAATTCAGTTTATCCTCGTAGTGAGGAGTTTTTCTTGTTTGATAGGTGCCAACCGACTCTATGTACAGCCGATGTACGACATTGGCAATGCCAAATTTAGCCCTTACATATTTCCGGGGGAAGAGGGGGGACAGAGATAGTAGAAGAGAGACTCTTTGCACTTCATCACGAAAAAAAGTGAAGTTCACTACCAAGAGTGCGTGGAGTGCAAGTTCACTGTACTTCTATCGTACTATTGGACGCTCTCAATTTATGTATACCTATAGGTACTTTAAGTACCATTCTGTTTCTGTTACTACATGTTTCATGCCTGTTATTAAGTTCTCAGTTAAAGCCGTGCGTGTGAAGGGGTCCCCTGCGACTGGGAGAAGATATGTAAGTTTGCAATATTCATACGAATAATTACTTGGAATGTGAAGGGTTTGAGGTCTTAAAGTAAGCGGCTCATGGTGCTGCGCCACTTGAGGCAACTGAAAGCGGACATGGCGCTGATCCAGGAGACGCACCTGGCTGAGGAGGACTTTCATAGAATGAAAAGATTGTGGGTGGGGGAGGTCATAGGAACTCCGGCAATCGGGGGTAAAGCTGGGACACTGATACTAATACATAAAAACTTGTCAGGTAATGTCATTAATACTAAAGCTGATGCAGAGGGGAGATGGGCATGGGCACACCTCCACACGAGAAATGAGGACCTTTCCATGTACAGTGTATATGGCCCAAATACAGGTCATACAAAATATTTCAATTCCTTAGAAGTGCTACAGCAGGATGTATTACCAAATAAGGTGATTGGAGGTGATCTAAACACGGTACTGTCCGTGAGGGAGGATAGGAAAAGGACGGCAGGGATTATTGGGGTAGAGCCCGGGCTTGATTCTCCCTTGGCCAAATTTATAGAACGTTTAGGCTAGTTGATACATGGAGGGTCCTACACCCAGAAGATAGGGAATTTACACACTTTTCCCATCCACACACTACCTGGTCTCGTATCGATTACATTCTACTATCGTCAAACCTTTTAACCAGGGTAGAGAAAGTATGCATTAACGACATGGTAATCTCAGACCATTCCCCGGTCACCATGGAATTGCAGGACAGAAGCCCTAGGGGAACAGATTTTGTGTGGAGATTCCCAGGTTGCATGGCCCAGGATGAAGAATTTCAAACAATGACTCAGTGGAAGGTGGTTGGAGTATCGTACCAATAACGAGAATTCAGTAGCCTCCGCCCAAACTTTTTGGGAAGCGGGCAAGGCTGTCCTTCGGTGGAGGTTGGTCTCTTACATTCTCAAGTGCAAAATAGCCGATAAACTAAAATCCCATAGCAGCTCCCTACTATCAGTCTTACTTTGTAGCAAATCCCTCAGAGGCGAATAAGACAGAATTGAAAGAAGCCAAAAGTTCATATGAATCCTGGTTGGAGAAAAGAGAGGCACTTAGGCAGTCAAAAAAGGAAGCGACTCTATTCAAATATGGTAACAAAGCGGGACGCCTCTTGGCTAGACTATCAAAAGGGCTGACACCAAAATCAGCAATCTTGGCACTGAGAGGGCCGGATGGGGCACTACGTAAATCTGGCACGGAAATAACAGAAATATTCCGGAATTTTTATCAAAAGTTATATACAGATGAGAATTTAGATGATGCCCACTCGAGTAGCTGGTTAAAAAGAATCCATCTCCCAGTCCTATCAGAGGAAGAATGTAGTATTCTGGGGTCTCCCATATCCCAGGAAGAACTAGAGAAGGTAATCTCTGATCTGATGTCAGGCAGGTCCACAGGACCGGATGTTTTTTTTGGAGATTTTTTTTACTATTATTCAACAACAGGTTTCGCATACCTTAGTCAACCTATATAACCAATACTTACAGGGTGAACCAATACCGGAGACATCCTACACTGCACACATTAAGGTGCTCCCAAAACCGGGTAAAGATCTAACGTTGCCAAGCTCTTACAGACCAATCTCCCTCATAAATGTAGATCTGAAGTTGCTAGCCAAAATCTTAGCGGATAGGCTGGCTCATGTTCTTCCCAAGTTCATAGGTCCCCATCAGGTCGGATTTGTGAAAGGCAGATCCGCAGTAGCAAATATCAGAAAGGTCTTGCTGACCCTTCAGTCTGTCCAAAACAACAAAAAAAGATATTCGGGGGCATCTTTGCTTGCAGTTGACACGGAAAAATCTATACCAATCCTCATGCAAGAGTCTGCGTTCCAGGGTTTTTGTCCCAAAATTTTGCCCTCCAACGAGGTACAAGACAAGGATGCCCGCTCTCGCCGCTCCTTTTCAATTTGGCAGTGGAGCCCTTTGCCCGATCAATCCTTAATAGCCCTATCTTTTAAGGTATTTCAGTGGGGGGACAAGAGCTGAAACTTTCCATGTTTGCGGATGACATAATATTTTACATGGCAAACCAGGAAAGAGACATGGGGGACTTATTCCAACAACTCCGTACCTTTTCAAGTTGCTCAGGTTTCAAAATCAACGAATCAAAATCTAAACTGTTACACATGGTAAAGAAAATGGGCACTTCTAAGGGGGGACAACTCAAAGAAAAAGTAATGATCGCCAAAGAACACATCACATATCTAGGGATAAAAATAGGACGTACCCTGAAATCCGTTTACCGTCTTAATTTCCCACCCCAGATCCAAAAGGAGACAAAAGAATTAGAAATGTGGTCCCGCCTACCACCAACGCTTCTCGCCAGGTGCCACTTGGTCCGAATGATAGGCTTCCCAAAGTTACTGTATCATCTGCAAACCATACCACTTCTCTTAAAGCATAAAGATGTGAACAAGCTGAACTCAGCGTTTATAAAGTTTGTTTGGTCTTCTAAACGACCCAGAATCTCTCTTCGAAAGCTCATGCTTCCGAGTGCTCGTGGAAGGTGAGGGGGGGGGGGGGGTAAATTTCCCAGATATCCGTACTTACAATTTGGCCTGTCTGGCGAGATATTGCCTGGACTGGCTTTGGGGGAGGGAATTCTATTCTAATACAAACTTAGAGACAGCGTACGCTTCCCCCTGGTCCCTTGCGGCCTTCCTACATACTAAATATGCTTATCTACCATTACAGATCAGGGGAAATCTGGTGTTTAAAGACACCATCGCTTCTTGGAAATCGATTAGGAAAATATGGAAACTTCCTTGGTCAGTAAGCAAATACATGCCGTTACAGGGACACTCCGAATTCCCTCAGGGACTGGGTGACCGAAACGTTACCATGTGGAACAGAAAAGGAATTTTTGAGATTCCACACCTGTGCGAATTGAAATCAGGGAGGATTCTAACTTTTCAAGAACTCAAAAATATTCATGATATACCTGCAACACATTTCCTGTCATATGGTCAAGTTGCAAGCTTCTTGTGGTCCAGAACCCGGCAACTGCAGGTGATTTTAAATGATTCCACATTAGACAGCTTTACTTTAGACTTAAACAATAAACACACACTGGCATCCTTATAAAGCCCTGCGAGACCCTGTAATCCACACCATGGAGGACACATTATTTGAATATTGGTGAGAGGTATTTAACAATCCAGAGATCCCTGCAAAGGTCCTGGGAGGTTGGAACAAAATAAATAAGCTGATCTCCAGTGAGAAATGGAAAGAATCTCAGTTTCGTTTCTTACATAGGGCTATCTATGGCTTTACTAAACCTGCTCATCCTACGGCTCCTGACAGACTGACAGCATGCCCCAAAAGCATGGGTCCAAAAACTGACATGATACATGGGATGTGGTATTGTGTAGCCACTCAGAGTTTCTGGGGAAGCCTGCTAGCTTGACTCAAAACAAAAAGAGGTATTCAATTAGATTTCACACCAGAGGTGGTGCTGTTCCATGACCTGCCTCCTCTAGGTGTGAACACCCTTTTCGTGCATGTCCTTCTGTTGGGAGCGAAAAGGGGTATCCTGGAGAAGTGGGTGGATTCTAACATGATTTCTTTGAAAGAGGTACTTGACCACGTCAAGAAATACATGTCTTTAGAGATGCTGATAACAGAGCGTCTCAAGGACTCTCAGTCAGAAAGCTTCTTTACATGTTGGGAAACGTTCATGACGAAGTTCATGTCAGACGCGGAAATCACCCGAATAGTATCCACTTTTAGGTTTTCAGCCTGGTATCTGAAGGCCGAACTGGTAACAATTGAAATATCAACCCATCCCAGAGAAAAAAGTGAATACAGAAAAACAGAAAAAGTAGGCTTCTCAGAATATAGCGACATAAAAACACAACTTTTTAAAAAAGCATTTCTATTGTGTAAATTAGTAAAACATAAAAATCATATAATTTGTTATTGCCATAATTGTACCGACCCATGAAGTAAACATGTCATTTATATTGCACTGCAAATGTTGCAAGAATGAAAAAAATGGGAAAAAAATGGTAATATTTGTTTTATTTTTTATTTTCATTGCCCAATGCTAAAAAAACACAAACACTTGCAGGTACAAATTGCACACTACACTCCTAGATGTATTCCCTAATTGGTCACCTCTAGAAGGTTTCACCTGTACTGGTACTTTGGAGACTTTGTACATGTAACATGGAACCCACCAACCATTCTGCAAAATCTGCATTCCAAAAGCCAAATAACGCTCCTTCTTTGTATGTCCTGACAGGTGCCCAAAACACAGTTTGCATCCATATATACTTAGTACTTCTGTACTTGTAAGAAATAGTTAAAATGTTGGGTTGCTTTTTCTCCAGCATTTCTTTTTTTTTTTCCTCATTAAAAGGTTTATTGAGTTTTCAAAATATAACAAAACAGCGCTGTAGAATAATAATGGCAAGTATGACAAACGTACAGATGACCAGCGTCAAAAATAGAGCTCTCAAGATATATATGCAGATACATGCCTGAAACAGACAATATATATATAAAAATACTAAAAATATTCTGCCTGATAAATTAAAAATACAGAGTGATCCACAACTGGTGGACCCTAAAGAAAACATGAGTGAGCTCCAATAGGGGGAGTAAGAATTCTCTTAAACTGTTGTAATATAGAACTCTTGAGTCCACCCTCGTTAATACCAGCATTTCTTATATATAGAAAAAATAATAAAAATGCAAAAAATAAAGCAAGAAAAATGGGTGCTAGCAGACTTGTCCTGACCTAAACAGCAGTAGTAGATGAAATAATGTTGCAGCACCAAGTGGAAAAAAAGTCTGTTTATTTATACCATATCCATGCAATGTTTAAGTGCTAATTCTAGAGCGAATGGATTAGCGCTGAAAAGTTGAGTGGATATGGGCTAAAACAGCATTAGTTGCGAAAAAAATTCAGCCAAAACTTTGTTTTATTGGGAAAATAAATAAAAAGTTTTGGATTGTCACAGCATAACACTAAAAAAAAAAAAAAAAAAAAAAAAAAAAAAAGTAAAACACCCGTGGGATTAATATACTCACTAAACCCTCAATATCTTTGTGTGGTGCACTTTCAAAAATGAGGTGTTTCGAGGGGTGTTTTTTGTTTTAGGACCAGAAGTTGTCAACAAATCTGAAATGTTGACTAAATAATATCCTAATAAAAATGCTTACTTTTTTCCTAAATAAGTTTTGTCTACCTCACATTTCCTTGTAAATGAATAGCAAATCAATTTGTGCATTACTAAATATTTCTGCCTCTAAAATTATATTATAGTCTTTATGTTCGTTACTCAAAAAAAAAATAAATTTTGTTTACCTCTTTGCATCAATGGAGATGGTTGATTCAGTAGCGTTGCTAGGCCGTGGTATATTGCTCCTTGCTTTGCAACTTCAAGTGTCACAACTGCACCTGTTCTTGTCATAAGCTCAGCAGCCCTGTTACAAAAATTGGTTTGATTAATAAGTAACTTCCACTCAGCAAATGTCTTATCATCTAGCTTAGAAAGTATTGCAGGTTTCACTTCAAGCACCAAGCTATTTTTCTATCACAACATCAACTTCCCCCAAATTTATGTGTTCTGCAAAACAATGGCATTCCTTTTATTAATCTCCACAAAATCACTGCATTTCAGATAAAAACACCTTAAATACATCTATTTTCCTGTAAAGTCCAAATCCTTTTTCATTAAACTGATATTTTGATACTACTCTCTCAAGCTTTACGAAATATGGACCATTGTTTTTGCATGTCTTGTAAATGCAAATAATATGCAAAATATATTAATGAACTAGATATAAAAGCTTGCTGTCCTACATATACACCCTTAGTGGTAAAACGTTTACACTTTACTAGAATTACCGTTCTTGAGACAGACCCACGAGACTTCTTCCATCCACACTAAGAAGCTGGTCACCTGCTGCTAGACGTCCATCCTATAATTTCAGGGCAATGATATAAAAGTCAAGAAAAAAATGGTTTTCCACATTAGGGTTATGGTTTTAGGTTTGTATTATGCAATATATTTATAAACTTTATTCTTTTATTGATCCGGTACATTTATAGATCTATCCATACATACAAGCACGTAGTGATGTGATCTCCCCTTTTAAACTAAAAAAAAAATAAAATAAAATACTCACCTCTGACATGCCACTCGTTTTTTTTTAGTGATGAGCTGGTTGTTCCTTTCTACCATTTCTTTTTGGCTTTGGCCAAATGGAACGTCACCAATGCAAGTGACAAGTCAAGTGACACTGTCGGACGCCATCATTCAGAAGTCAAGGCTGCAAATGGTGACGTCAGGCAGTGTCATGTAATGGCTGGAATGAGAGGTGTGTCATAGGTGAGCATATTTTTTTTGTGCTTCAGCTACATAATTTAGTTAAAAACGGGAAGGTGGACAACGCTTTTAAAGATACGCTTGCATTGCAATTCCTCAGTATGTACTAATTATTCAAATAATGTGCATATTACTTTACTAGGCCTCATCCAGAGGCTGAGCTAAATACATAAATATATATATTTTTATTTCCAGAAACAAAATATAATAAATACAGGTAGATCATAATCAGGCCTGGAATGGCAATCTGCCCAACCGGTCTGGGAGCACAGTGGGGGCTGGCCTCGAGTTCCGCCACAAATTTTAAACAGTGGAGAGGTTTGTGACGAAGGGAAAATTTGGAGGTGGATATTGTATGTGGGCTGGTTAGGGTTTCATGCCAGGGTTGCTTTTTAGTCCCAGTATGGCCTTGTTCATACTGTCGGTAAGGTTGTATGGAGCGAAATCAGCAAGGCTGTACCATATGCAGCAGGAGCCAGCTGCTGTGCACTGTTCCTTAATCTGATCAACCCTCCCATGATTCCGATCGGTTAACATGGCCACTGGAAGACTAATGAAGGCTTCCATAGCCCGCATGTAACCATAGTAATAGAGCCATCATCTTGGTATATCTTTCTGTATTATTTTTATAATGCAGAAAAGTGTACAAGCGATTGCAGCCACAAGTGATCAAGTACCTGACTGAATGCACAAGTATAAAAAAACAATTTTGTATAAAAAATAAAAATACTAAAAAGTTTAACTCCTTAACGACCGCCCACCGTCTCTTGACAGCGGGCATTTCAGGTCGTTCGTCTACAGCGGCGTCTTTTGGCGTCGCTGCAGACATTGGACTACAAAGCCCTGATCCCAGCAATCAAAGGGTTTCCCTACTCTGTCGGATGATTGGAACACCTGGTGACTCGACAGAGCCCGGGGAACGGCTGCACAGTCAGCACTGGGGACCTAGAGTGGCCCCAGGGCTGTCTGTGTAACAAGCCAGTGATCAGGCCAGATTGTGTGCTGTCCTGGTCACTGCCTGTGTCAGAGTGACACAGATTATAATGTATTAGCATATATAAATATGCTAATACATTACTAAGTGTAAAACAACAACAACAAAAAAAAAAAAAAGTAAAACCGTTCTCCCTTCATGGGATTTCTTTAAAAAAAAGGAAAAACAAAAAGTGTAAAAAAAAAAAAGAATTAAAAAATAAAATAAATGTTTAATAAAAAATTGTGCATACATTACACACAAAAAAAATCCCTACACATATTAGGTATCCACACAACGGTCATAACCAGTAGAATTAATCTATCAAGTTATTAAGTGTGAATCTGAATGGTGTAAAACAAATGTAAAAAATAAAAAAAATAAACATTTTTGTAAAAAAATTCTGCAATTATTTATGTGAACTTAAACTATTCCTCCATAAAGTACAACTGGCTTCAAATAAAACGAGGCCTCATACAACTGCGTCATTGAAAAAATCAAAAAGTTACAACTGTTGAAGCGCAAGGAGGCAAAAACTAAAAGAATGTTCTGGTCAACTACTTTTCAGGCCTGGGGCTTAAAGGGCTAAATCCTCCTTTTTACCATTTTACAACCAGAATAAAAAAGTAACACAATTCGTATCGCTGCATGCATGAACAAGTCCAAGCTATTAAAATATATATTCAATAACCGAGTTCAAAAAGGGTTTGGATGCATTTCTGGAGCGTAATAATATAACAAGTTACAGTGACTAGGATTCAGGAGAGGGGTCATTGATCCAGGGATTTTTCTGATTGCCAGATTGAGTCAGGAAGGAATTTTTCCCTAAAATGAGGACAATTGGCTTCTACCTCATTGGGGGTTTTTGCCTTCCTCTGGATCAACACCTTAGCACAACAGGCTGAACTAGATGGACGACTTGTCTTTTTTTAGCCTTACAAACTATGAAACTATGAAACATTTATCCCGCACACTGTACACACTAGATAAAAAAAAAAAAAAAAAATCCAAATGCGCAAAATGTTGTTTTTTGGGCATATATCCCCAAATAATACCATTAAAACTACACTTCAGTCCACAAAACAAAAAACTGTGGAAAAACACAGTTATTAGTCACAGAAAATGGTGCTGTTGCGCAAATTTAAGAGATAGAGAATGTTTTGTGTTTTATCTTTTGTCTTTGGAACTGTATCAACTTCTTGCAAAATGCCGCAAACATGGCGTAATTTTTTTTTTATTTTTCAGCGATATAACCTACAATGGGCCATATAACCTATAGTGGGGGATATAACCTGCAGTGGGCCATATAACCTAATGTGGTCTATATACCTACATACTTAATTGTGGGAAATATTACTACCTACTTAATGGGGAGCACCCATACCAGAGGTGATAATTGGTAGGGAAGTGCAGAAAAAGGGAATAAGTTCTGGGTAACAGAAATAGTCACTGCAGTCTGAATGGAGAAGACGAGAGAAAAAGAACAACTTAGTTAAGACCTCTCCTGTGAGTCCCTGATGTCAGGGGTTATTCTTCCTCTTGTTTGATCAGTGCTGTAATCACTGTCATGTGATCTTGACCGGAGCTCGTGTCTGATCACTATGTGGTCTCTATATTGCGGTGTAGGTTATAAGTTAATGTATATATTTGTTCCTGTGAGTGGTTGTTTTGGTTGGGGGGCCCAGTGCACAACTCTGCCCAGGGGCGCATAATGCTGTTAAAATGGCCCTGAGCAGTGCGAGTCGTTAGCACACCACTGCCGGAACTACTTTTCGGCCGAGGCTTGAGTTAACCACGGCCAAAGTATGAACTTAGTAAAAGTATGAACTGAAGCCCAGGTTGCAGCCTTGCAGACATGTGAAGCGGAAGCTTGATGCCGAGCTACCCAGGAGGCATAGACCGCTCGAGTGGAATGAGCGGTAACCCAAAATGGAAGAGGTTCACCCCTGGAAAAGTAGGCTTCTGAGATTGCAGACTCGATTCAACTGGCAATCGTGGCCTTAGAGGCCACCAGATCCCTATGCGGATCCTCTGGAATGACAAAAAAAAAAAAAAGAATCGAAGCGCCTCAAAGATTCAGTGGCTGAGATAAATCCAGACGGTCCTGACAACATCCAAACAATGCAATGACCGCTCTCGAGGCTGAGAGGGGGAAGGCAAAAAGAGGGCATAACTATGACCTCGTTGATGTGGAACAAGGAAATCACTTTAAGGAGAAACAAAGGCACGGGACATAGGACAAACTTGTCCTTATGAAGAACCAAAAAAGGGGATTTGCAAGAATGAACTAGCGGCTCTGACACTCGACGGATGGATGTAATGGTCACAAGGATGGCCACCTTCTAAGAGAGTAAACAAAGGGAAACTTTTAGCAATAGTTCAAAAGGTGAAGACGGTTTGGCCTTCAAAACAAGATTTAAAAACCATGGTCTACAATTGGCCTATGAACAGGTGAGATGAAACGAGCAACCCCCAGCAAAAAAGTTTTGACCTGAGGACGGGAGGCCAAGATATGCTGATAAAGGACAGAGAGGGCTGAAACCTATCCTCTCTAGGCTGACGCCCTGTTCCAGATCTGACTGAAGGAATGAAGGAATGAGTAGAACATAACCAAGGGATTAAAACTTTGAAAGTTGGACCAAGTACAAAAAAGCTTTCCAGGTACCATAATAAATATGGGCATACTAAGGTTTGTGCGACAGAATCATGGTCTGGATGACCGAATCTATAAAGCCATGAGATTCTAGAATTACAGCTTCAACAGCCAAGCTGTCAAACGCAGTCTGAGGTAAAGTGGGGTTTAACAGAGGACCTTGGGAATGGAGATCTGGGTGCAGAGGAAGGGGCTACGGGACGTCTGCCAACTTGGCGAGGAGATCCGTGTACCAAGCCCTGCGGGGCCAATCTGGAGTGATGAGAATGACTGGAACCCTCTTGCTCTTGAGGCATTTGAGCACTCGAGGGAGAAGGGGCAGGGGGGAAAAGATAAACCAGCACAAATGGACTCCAAGGAAGAAACAGCGTATCTACAGCAAGAGCCAGAGGATCTCGGGATCTGGATGCATAATTCGGGAGCTGATGGTTGAGGCAGGATGTGAACAGATAGACGTCTGGAGTGCCCAAATTCTGGCAAAGAAGCAGAAATATCTCTGGCAAAAGAGACCACTCCCAGAGATCCACCCCTGAGGTGCTGGCATCCATGTTGATGATTCGTCATGGCGGATGAAGGGAGGACTTCCCCTGAAGTAACGCAGGAGACACAATCCACCTGCTGAGGTTGACACAAATTTGGAGCAGAAATTACTTGTCCAGGGAAAATAGGGAGCTGTGCCAGCGAGCCAGGATTGCCTACTGTAGGAGACAAGAATGAAATTGTGCTAATGGCATGGCTTCGAAGGCTGCAACCATCCTGCTGAGGACTTGCAAGCATGTGTGAAATGTATACAGAAAGCGTTTCCAAAGCAGAGAAACGCTTGACTGTAAAAGCTGAATATATGATGGCGGAAGAAACACTGGCTGCATGTATGTTGAAGATCATGCCCATTGGGATGGGACCATACAAAGCGTGTTAAGGTATCAAGGATGACTCTGATGCTGTCCTGTTTGGTACTTCAGCACAGAGCCTATACAAGGTGGTCATCTAGAATACAGATAATGGCAATACCCCCAATGAGAGGTGCGAAGACTTTGGTGAAGATCATTGTTGATGAAGAATGAAAAAATGGAAGAGCCACAAACTGGAAAGGCAGCGAACCCAAGGCAAAATTAAGTAACTGCTGGTGGGACTAGGCAATAGGGAAGTGCAGGTAAGTGACCCTGATGTCTATGGTGGAAAGAATTTCGTCTTTTTCCAGAGCCACAATTACTGACCGGAGAGACTCAATGAGAAACCTGGAAACCCGCACATACCGGTTAAGATCCTTCAGATCCACCAAAGGCCTGGTTGGAATAAAAACCCTGGAAATGCTCGGATTCAGGGACCGGCATAACTACGCTCTGAAGGAAGAAGGCATGGATTGCCTGAAAAAAGGCTGGTGCTTGGACAGGAGAGATAGGCGGAGAAGAAAGAAAAAAAAACGAGCTGGGGAAATGGATACAAAGTGGATCTTGTTTCCTGATGAGACGTCAACCTAGACCTGACAGACGACCTGGAACTAGAGGAGGCATCCCTCCACCCAACCTTTGGGTGGGGCAAAACCCTCAGGCCAAGGGAGTCTTCACAGAACGGCGTTTGGTCACTCTAGAACAAAACGGACATAAAAGTGCTGGCTTGGCTGGTGGCCACATGGACCCTGAAGAACGTGGGTCCTTTCTCCCCACAGGCATATAAGAGAATTTCCTAAGGGACTGAAACTGAAAACTTTTCTTACGCGGCTGCTGCTTTGTGGGAATAAGTTAAGGAAGGAGGTAACTGCGATTACTCTCTCTGAAATTATCTCGTCCAGAGGCTTCCCAAAAAGTCTGCTTCCAGAAATGGGGAGAGCAGCAAGTCTTTTTGGAGGCTTAATCAGCCAGCCAGGACTTTAATCATTAAGAGCGTGGGACGGCAGAAGTTCAAGCAGCCAGATGAGCCGAATCAAGAGAGGTCTCACAAAGGAACTTACTGGCACACATGAGCTGAGATGCGAGTTGCAATAGTTCTTCTGTAGAAGCACCAGATGATAGCCCATGATGCAGCTGTTTGGCCCAGACTGTGGAGACATTGCCGATCCAAGAGGAAGCAAAGGCAGGCTGCAGGGCTTCCCCAGAAGTTTCAAAAGTGGATTTCTACAAACTTTTAATCCACTTGTCAGTGTACTCTTACAGCCACCAAATCAGAGAAGAGAATGGAACTGTTCCTTGCGAGGGGTGAGACTGGGGCATCAACAAAGGTAACCCCTGACCACTTAGCCACTAATTCCTCAGGAAAAGGAAAGAGGGTATTAAGCCATCTGGTACAAAATAAATGGCTGCCAGGATGCATCGACTTCCTGGAAACCAGTTCCACAAACTCCAGGTGAGACAGAATGACAAACGCTGCTGTCTGCTAGGCTCAAAAGACACCTCCTCCTGAGTGGGAGATTTTCTCATCCTTAATATGAAGGAAGGCTCTGACAACTGTATCACGATTGAATGGCATTTGCCATTCTATCATCCCTTTCTGGCTGTGAGTCCGGAAGAGACTGTATCCAGGACTGGGGCTTCTATATCTGCCAACATTCTGTCCAGAGAGAGAGAGATCAAGCGACACAGAGGACAAGGGAACTCTAGTCCTCTTGTGGGAAACAAATCGCTGCGTGAGGACATACGGTGCGCTATAAAAAAGAAAAAACCCAAATAACCGCCAAAGGGAGGAAGATCAAGATTTATTTATACCCAGGATTGTATTAAGAGCATAAACATAGAAAGGGATTCTTTACTGTAAGAGAAGTGAGACTGTGGAACGCTGCCAGAGAAATGGTCATGGTGAATTCAATAACAGAGTTCAAAAAGGGTTTGGATGCATTTCTGAAGCGTAATAATATAAAAACTTATAATGACTAGGATTCTGGAGTAGGGTTGTTGATCCAGGAATTATTCCGATTGCCAGATTGGAAACAGGAAGGAATTTTTTCCCTAAAATGAGGATTGGCTTCTACCTCATGTTTTTTTTTTGCCTTTCTCTGGATCAACACTATAGCACAATAGGCTGAACTGGATGGACGTCTTGTATTATTTCGGCCTTACAAACTATGTAAGTATAAATATTATTTTCAGAGTATGTCACCTGGCCACTATGTAAGGATGGGAAACCTATATGACGTCTTTGTGCGTACAAGAAATCACCACTTCAGTACCATGTACCCTACAGAGTTGTGTTACCAGATCAAAAAGAAAACCGCGGAGGTGGTAAGTGGGGATGGGTGAACTGCGCATAAGGAGAAACAGACGGCAGCTGTCTGGTTTCTTGATCACCGTCACAGTGGTGACCACGTTGACTCCACTGACAGATGAGAAAAAACTCTAATCACCTCCTGAAAGGGAAAAAAATGACAACTTGAAGTACAAAAAATGCAGCGGACCTGCAGAGCAACGTCTGCCTCCTATGGACACTAGGCTAAATCCGAGTAGCCTGGAGTCAGTAGGAGGCATATAGGAGGTCTCCAGTAATGATACTGATGGGAAAATACATCTTGTCTCGCCAAAAGCAACCCTAATATGTCTATGTAGATGGAAAAATAAAAAGTTATGGCTTTTGAAAGGCGAGGAGGAAAAAAATTAAAAACCATATCATAATAACTGCGCGGTAGGAAGGGGTTAAAGAAAACCTGTTAAGTGGTTTATGCTACCCTTAGAGCAGGATGAGCATTTGGGTATGCACTTGGCAAATGAGTTTCAATGTGGATAAATGTAAAGTTATGCATTTGGATACTAATAATCTGCAAGCATCATATGTCCAAAGGCAGTGGTGGTTAACCAATGTTATGCATGCCAGTTGGGGCACTCAGGGCCCTCTATGTGTGCGGTGCGCATTTACATTTTTTTTTTTTTTTTATAATCAAATTTTATTGAGATTTCACAAAATTTACAACATTCCATTTAAGAATCATAGATAAACATGTGTTATACAAACATCACTTGACTAAAAATTTACTGTGTCCGTTTACTAGATGAGCCTAATTCACGTCATACCTCTCTCTCCCCTTGTCCCCATTTTCTATACCATAGCTCTCTCTTTGTAACACAACTACCTCAAAACTAAATTCTTCAAACTTCCCCCCAACTTGAAGTGATGTGCCTACGTCTACCCATCCCCTTGCTCTCTCATGTGTCACCCCCTCAGTCTTCCTAAAGTGCCTGCTAGTTGTTCCTTTAGATAGTAAGCTGAGTATCTGAAAGGCTCCCCTATAGTTCTTATCTCTTGGTCATCAAATGAATCCAGCATGAATTTTGTCCATTTCTCAAAAAAAACGTTCTGTCAACATATCTTTATGACGTTCCGCATCAAGTTTTTCCATAAATAACTGCTTCAAAGTGGTTATCACTTCTCCCAAAGTCGGACCTGATTTCTCCAACCAGTGTCTCAGTATTACTTTTTTAGCCACCAAAAGTAACAAAAGAGTCCCCTTATCCCTACACATTGTCATTTCACCCTTACCCCTGGAATTCTGGACCATAATGTAGTGGAAAAGACAATTCTGTGGTGTAAGCGGTACTTCTTGATCCCAAACCTGGGCAATATAACTCCCCACCTCTTTCCAGAAACTCTTTATGGTATGACACTCCCACATACAATGTAGAAGCCCAGCCCTTTCTAACCCACATTTCAGACAATTGGTCAAATATTCTATGTCTCTGTTTACAGAAGGCAGATTGAATGCAAATGTCGCCCTATGTGCCAACCTGATTACTTCTCTCCATTGTTCGCTAATGGTGGCCGTTCTTACCACTTCCATCCCCCTAGTTATTTTGTCACTGATCTCCTCATCCCCCAGTTCTATTTCCCATTTTCTAAAAACCTTAGCCGCCAATGCTTCCGTCGCCCATCTCCGTATACCACTATAAAGCTTGGACAGAGCTCCCCGTCCTCCTGTCACTTTTAGAATCTCTTCAAATTCTGCCGGGTCATATATGTTACTTAAATTGTGCAGCTTCGATCCTAGGAAACATTTAATTTGAATGTACTGAAACTTATGGCCAGCATGTACTTGGATTTCATCTGCTCCCAAGTGACAAAGTTCTCTGTGTGACCTGTAAGCAAGTCTCCTAAAATCCTAATCCCTTTCTGTTTCCAGCAGTCCAGGAGCTTATTTTCTCTCCCCGGGCCAAACTCGGGTAGCGCCCACAACGGCATGAACCTGGTGACATACATAGGCCTATTGAATAACTTCCTAACCTGGTGCCAGGTGGCCATTGTATCCTTGAACACTAAGTTGCTTTTAACCACCTCTGGCTGTTTACCATATGGGGTGTGAAGCAAGGCTTCTAAATCCCACTGCTGTGCCAACTGTCTCTCCGCCTCTAGATTAGAGAAAAAAAGCTTGTCTTCTGCCGCCAATCATTAACATGTCTCCACAATGCCGCCAAGTTATACAGTCTAATGTCTGGTAGCTTGGCTCCCCCCTGTCATCTTTCAAGTGTCAATTTTTTAATCGATATCCTGGCTCTCCTACCTCTCCAAATAAATGCTGAGAAAGCTCCTTCCAATTTTCTGACATCCCTGTGTTTTAGTAACACAGGTATGTTTTGAATTGGGTACAACAATCTGGCGAAGCTCACCATTTTTATCAAGTGAATACGCCCCATGAGCGACAAAGGTAATCCCCTCCACCTCTCCAACTCCTGAATTATTTTCTGAATCAAGGGAATATAATTTAAATTATAGTTTCATAGTTTGTAAGGCCGGAAAAAGACGAGACGTCCATCCAGTTCAGCCTGTTGTGCTAAGGTGTTGATCCAGAGGTAGGCAAAAAACCCCAATGAGTTAGAAGCCAATTGTCCTCACTTTAGGGAAAAATTCCTTCCCGACTCCAATCTGGCAATCGGGAAAATCCCTGGATCAATGACCCCTCTCCAGAATCCTAGACACTATAACTTGTTATATTATTATGCTCCAGAAATACATCCAAACCCTTTTTGTACTCTGTTAGTGAATTCACCATGACAAGTTCCTTGGCAGAGAGTTCCACATCTCACTGCTCTTACAGTAAAGAATCCCTTTCTATGTTTATGTAGAAACTTTCGTTCCTCAAGACGTAGAGGATGCCCCCTTGTTCTAGATACAGTCCTGGGTATAAATAAATCTTGGGAGAGATCTCTATATTGACCTGGTGCCCAAAACTGTACACAATATTCCATGCGTGGTCTAACCAGTGACTTGTATAATGGGAGAATAATGTTCTCATCATGTGCCTCTATGCCCCTTCTAATGCACCCCATGATCCTATTTGCCTTGGCAGCTGCTGTCTGACACTGACTGCTAGAATTAAGTTTACTGTCCACCAGGATTCCCAAGTCCTTCTCCATGTCACTTTTACCCAGCCTTTTTCCATTTAACATGTAGTCATGTAATGGATTTTTCCTCCCCATGTGCATAACCTTGCATTTATCTGTGCTAAACCTCATCTGCCATTTCCCTGCCCAGGCCTCCAACCTATCCAGATCCCTTTGTAATAACACATTATCCTCTATTGTGTTGATTACTTTACAGAGCTTTGTATCGTCTGCAAAGATCGATATTCTACTGTGCAATCCATGTGTAAGATCGTTAATGAAAATGTTGAAGAGGATAGGGCCCAATACTGACCCTTGTGGTACCCCACTAGTAACAGCAATCCAGTCAGAGTATGTACCGTTAATTACTACCCTTTGTTTTCTATCAGTGAGCCAGTTGCTTACCCACTTGCACACATTTTCCCCCAGTCCAAGCATTCTCATTTTACTTACCAACCTTTTATGTGGCACTGTATCAAATGCTTTAGAAAAATCTAGATATATGACATCCAGTGCCTCACCCCGATCCAGTCTAGCACTGACTTCCTCATAGAAGCTGATGAGATTAGTCTGACAGGACCGATCCTTCATAAACCCATGCTGGAACGGCGTTATACATTTATTTTCAGTGAGATACTCCAGGATAGCATCTCTGAGAAAACCTTCAAACATTTTACCTACAACAGAGGTCAAACTTACCGGCCTATAGTTTCCTGGATCACTTTTTGACCCCTTTTTGAATATTGGCACCACATTTGCTATGCGCCAATCCTTTGGGACATACCCCGTTATTAGACAGTCCATAAATATTAAGAATAGGGGCCTATCTATGACATCACTTAACTCTCTTAGGACACGTGGGTGTATGCCATCTGGACCTGGGGATTTGTCTATTTTAATCTTCTTAAGACGGAGCTGCACTTCTTCTTGGGTAAGACCAGAAACTTTTAAGTTGGAGTTTACCTCATCCCTCTGTTCAACAGGAAGCTCATCCTACTCGGTAAATACAGTGGAGAAAAAAGTGTTTAATAGGTTTGCTTTTTTCTCATCGCCCTCTACTGTCTCTCCCTCAGTATTTTTCAAAGGGCCAACATTTTCTGTTTTAATCTTTTTACTATTTATATAGTTAAAAAATATTTTGGGGTAGTTTTTACTTTCTATGGCGATACGTCTTTCCGTCTCCAGCTTTGCTTCCTTTATCTTTATTTTACACACTTTATTTTTTTCCCTATAGCTTCTTAGTGCCTCTTCACTACCCTCCTGTTTTAGTAGGGGAAACGCTTTCTTTTTGTTTTTTATTGCCTCTTTTACATCCCATCTTACATCCCATTTTACATCTCTTTTATAAACCAGAGAAGACAAGTTCCCTATTTTAACCCCCAAGTATGTTAAGTGAGACGTCACAACCTTCACTCCCAATTCGGCCATTCCCCTTCTATCCTTTTTTCCTAATAATAGTAGCTGGCACTTATTTTTATTTATTTAATACCCTGAAAAAGACCCAAATAACTCTAAAAGTCTCAACACTCCATCCACCTGATCCCTTGGACTATCTAGAAAAAGCATGTCGTCCGCAAAACATATCAATTTTAACTCTTTGCATCCCACCTTTATTCCCCTATACAACTCCGCATCTCGCAGATGCAGGGCCAGAGGCTCCAGGGCCAGAGGCTCCAGGGGCAGGTTAAACAGGAGTGGCGAGAGCGGACACCCCTGCCTAGTACCCCTTAGCAACCAAATGGGTTCTGAAAGAAAGCCAGGAGTGTTGACCCTCGCTCTCTGGGATTTATAAACCGCAGAGACATAAGATCTAAAAAAAACCCTCTATACCCATCTTATCCATTACTAAATTTAGCCATTCCCAATTTACATTATCAAAGGCCTTCGGCATCTAGCGCCAAGAAGGCTGGTGTTCTATCTTGCTTGTAAAATTTCTCCACCGCTATTTGGGCCGTCAATAATAATCTAATATTTTTAACCCCTGACATCCCCTTCACAAAACCCATTTGATGGTCGCCCACTAGTTTCGGTAAAAGTTCTGCTAATCTATTGGCCCACACCTTAGACAATATCTTGACGTCCTGATTTATTAAAGAAATCGGACGATACGAGTCTGGGTTTAACGCATCTCTACCCTGTTTATGTAATACTTTAATAAATGCAGTATCTCCCGAGGGTAGCATTGTCTTGGAGCTGGTTATGAAGTCAAATACTGTTTTCAGGGTTGGGGTTACCTCCTCCTTCAGAATCAAAGTCCCCTGGCAATCCATCAGGTCCCGGGGCTTTACCCTTGGGGATATCACCAATGACCTTTGCTATTTCCTCCTCTGAAACCTCCGCATTCAACCCCTCCAGGTCCATCTGAGACAGTTTCGGTAATTTTAACCCGTCCAAGAATTGTCTTCCCTTTGACATGTCATAAGATGGCTCTGTGTACAGCTTTTTATAATATCTTTGCAAAATCTCGTTTACCCTCTTATGATTTTTAGCTACTTCACCCTTTTCATCTTTTAGACTCAATGTTAGAATTACCTCGCCTCCCTCTTACCAGATTAGCCAGCATTTTGCCCGACTTATTTCCAAATTTATATAACTCAAGTCTATACTGATCCCCAAAAAGATTTTCCAATCTCCCCTGTTGGAGATTAAACGCTTCCCTCGCCAAATTCCATTTTTCCCTTTTTTCTTCTGCGGGGTCTAGAAGAAACTCCGTGTACGCACATCTCAATTTCGATGTAGTTTTCTCAAACACTTTCAAGATCTGTTTCTTCTTGCCAGATACATACGCCATTATGTGACCCCTAAGAACTGCCTTAGCAGCATCACAGAAAATGAATGGGGTAACCTCACTACCATTATTGTCTCTGTCATATTCCCTCCACCATTCCCTTAACATGTCCCTAAATTGCGTGTCATTTGTCAATGATACCGGAAAACGCCACAATATGTCAGTACCCTTTGCATACGATTCTCTAATGTCTATGCTAATCGAAGCATGATCTGATATGACCAAATCTCCTATGTCCGTCCTCTCCACATTCCTCAACAACCTCTGGTTCACCAGCAAGTAATCTATACGTGACCATGACTGCTGAGCATTGGAAAAGTGGGTGAACTGCCTATCAGCAGGATTGTAAACTCTCCAAACGTCTTTGAGGTCACTGTTGTCGCACAATTCCTGGATCAAGCTACTTCTCTCATTGTCTTGTCCTCCCTTCTGAGTCGTCCGTTTTCTGTCTTCTACCGGGTGCATTACACTATTAAAGTCCCCTCCCACCACTATATTTGGACAACCGTCCCTCAAGATCTTGACTTCCAGGTCGTTAAAAAATCCCCGATCTCTCCTGTTAGGCGCGTAAATATTGTGTAAACTAAGTCTGCCCGCTGGAGTATCCATCTCTAACTTAACCCACCTTCCTTGCTCATCCTGCTCCTGCGCAATTATTTTGCAAGTTGCATTCTTGTGAATTAATGTGAGCACTCCTGCCTTACCCCCCACCGCTTCCGATCCTCTAACTTCACCCACCCACATCTTCTGCATTCGAAAAAAATCCGCATTTTCTAAATTCGTCTCTTGAAGTAGAGATATGTCAGGTTTGAGCCTCTTCAAATGCCTCAGGATCATCATCCTTTTATGGGGCGATTTTAACCCCTTAACATTCCAGCTTACTACTCTCATATTGGAGACCTTTACAAGCTATTAACACATCCTGAGAGAAGGAAGTCTGCACATCACTTAAACCTTTGGTATTGTAAAACAATTCCCCAACAACAAACTGAATACACCCTTCCCCATCCCCCCCTAATTCAATGACTTTCCTTTTTTCGTGTATATGTGGTAGCATGAGCAATCGCTCCGCTACCACCCTCTCGACCTCTCCGTGCATCATTATTCCTCACCCGACCTCCACCCTTATCCTCCTCCTTATGCACCACAAAAACCCATTTGCTGTTACCCCCGACATCATATAATATCCCATATCCCATGCATAACTAACCATATGACATAAAGCACACAGCAACAAGATTTTAAATTAACCCCTCCTCATGCTTCATTCAAGTCTCTTTAGATAACCCCCATTTTTCTCCATATCCGCCCTCTCACAGACATATCAGCCGTCTCAGTCCCGATCAGTCCTTGATCACTTCACTTTAGAAGCTCTTGAGATCTCCCCCCTCTGGGAATCGCATCGTTGCTGGTTGTCTTGATCTGTTCCAGGGTCATCAGATAGCCGTTACTGGGCTCCCCTTGCAAACTGCCACAAGCGACCTTCCCGTTGTTGCGATGATTCCTTCCCAGTCTGGATCTTTTTCAAGAATTCCTCCGCCTCTTCAGGTGTTGAGCAGATCGTTGGTTTTCCATCTGTAGCAAATATCTTTAACACCGCCGGATACTGAAGTATAAAACGGAATTGCTTTTGAACCAGTGATGAGCAAATGTCTCTAAATCTGCGCCGTTTCCTCGCAACTTCTGCTGAGTAATCCACAAATAACATCAGCCTATTTCCTTGCAGTTGTGCTTTACTACCAGCTTTTCTGTACGCTTGAAGCAATATGGTCTTCTCTGCAAAGTCCAGATATTTAACTATAACTGGTCTAGGCCTGGTTTTCTCACCTCCTCTTGTTGTCGGTTGTGGTGGGCCAATTCTATGTGCTCTTTCCACCCCCAGCACCCTGTCCAGACCTAGTATGGTAGGAACGTCCTTCGAGCACAGGCCAGCTAGATCACCTGGTTTAACCGTTTCAGGAACGCTTATGATTCTGACATTGTTCCTCCTCGACCTGTTTTCCAGGTCATCCACTTTCTCCTGTAGCATAGTATTCTTCCTGAGCAGCTGCTGCATGTTACTTTTGGCTCCCAGGATCTCATCTCCACACAGCTTAGCCTTTCCTCTAGTTCAGTAATTTGGGTAGTGTGTTTGTCTACATCCGACTGCAAGCTAGACAGGGTGGCTGAGATAGAAGAAGTAACTGAGGCTGTCACTGCTGTTATGCCTGGGGCCAGAAGCTCTGCTACTTTAGCTGCCATGGCATTGCATGTGGCTCCCAGCCTGGGGAAAGCCTCCTCAGCCTCCTCCTCTGATATGGGCGCATCTTGCGCTGATAGCTGTAGTGAACGGCCGCTTCGTGTGGCGCGTGGCTGCTCGGGCACCATCTTGAATGCCATGCTCTCTCGCTGTGTCTGGAGAAAATATACCCGCTCCGCCTCTGTGCTCAGGATGCTTGCTCCGAGTACCGGAGCGAGCGCAATGTCCGTAGCACTTAAGAGTGCTGTTTACGGTGTCCGTCTGTGCGGGGGATGCGGCGTTCTCGGAGGAACGGGGCCGGAGCTCCTCACCTCAGCCGCCTCCCATACACGCGCCGGAACCGGAAGTTCCGGTGCGCAGTGACCTTGTTTTCACTGCAGTGTAACCAAGGCTCTTTTTCCGGGTCGACTGCAAAAAGCGGGCCGGTATCTAACTCTACACGGTGGGTCTCCTTCTTAAGAAGCATAGGCTGGAGCAGCATCACGGCATAAGCACCGTTATGACGTCACACAGCTCACTGACTCCCAGAGCTAGCTGCTCGCTGCTTTTTTTTCATTATTATTAGCCTATACACTTGTCTATCTACAGGGGGCATATACCTACCTACTTGAGTGTTCTATACCGATTTACAGGGGGCCTATATATCTACCTACAAGGGATTTATAGATCTATCTACTCAGGATTTACCTACCTAAATGGACTATATACCGACCTATATATACTGGGCCTATGTACCTAGCTATGGAGGTCTATATTCCTACCTACAGGAGCCTTACATACCTACCCACCTACTTACAGGTGGCCTACATAGCTAGCTATGGGGCCCTATATATAATTACATACTAGAAACCTATATTTCTATCTATTTATTTAACGAGGAACCTAGATACCTACCTATTGGGGGCCAATAAATCTACCTACCTACCGGAGAGATGCACATCTACATTAAATGAAGACTACCTACCTAGTTTGGAGGTGTACCTACACACTATAACAGGGGATTTAACAACCTACTATAATGAGGGACAAAACAAGACAAACTTTTACGGTTAGAGGGAGAAGAAAGCCATTATTAGCATATGGATGGGAAGTTTTTACAGAGGTAGGAATTGGTAGGAAAGTGCTGAAAAAGCGAGAAATCTACGATGCTTCTTTGGCAAATTCTGCAGGGTCATGGCCGGGAGAAGTTGACATGGCAGTCTGGGCTGGATAGAGAAAGAAAAGGGTAAGAACTCCGAGAAGAGAACGACTCAGAGACCATGTCTCCTGTGAGCCACTGGATGTAACGTTACAGTAATCACTTCTGTGTGCAGAGCGCCTGCATACAACTGGTATCAACCAGTGTATGGCAGTGAAATTGGTTGTAGTGACACTGTTTTTATTCAGTAGCAAAATGGTAGTATTACTCAGTCACTATGTGGAGGTGATATGGTGATAGTGTGGCGTAATTTGGGGAATTATTGGTAATACTGGCTTTGGGATTCTAGTGTTGTATAGCAATGTTATTTGGTGAATGCATGGCCACTATTTAGTGGTTTTATACCTAGAACATTTTGTGCTAGCTTTTTGCATATTTTTATTTATTTAAAATGTATCATTTGTGAAGAAAGGGCACATATCTTAATAGACCTTTTGTGTTTACCACCCGCTGTCCTGCTGCTTCAGCTCACCCACAATTTCTGTAGGTGAGGGAGACTCAGACGCACCAGTATCCCATCTTGATTCCAGGCTGGTTTGATGAGGGTATCCCACCGGTCTTTATCAGCTGACATGTAATTGGGCGTAGACATCACACAGGTGGCAGGGCCAAGGAGGCAAAAGTACAGTAGTTTTGAGGTGGGCCCACAAAATCAACTCCTCTGGTGGACCTCAGGCACCACAGTTCACTGTCTGATGTCATGAGACATCCGGGGCTCAGTGACTGCAGAAGTTGATGGGTCTTAACAGACAAAAGATCAGCTCTGCAGTGACTCCATAAGATGCTAATAAGGTTTTTTTTCTGACCTCATTAGAGGGTGGTGTCGGCACAAGAAATAATAAAACGAAAATTAAATAAGAACGCAAAATACACACAAAATTAAAACAGACAGCCCAACCCCTGACAACCCTAAAACTTTAATTTGCTGTTAAAAAATAAAGTGACTATATTTTTACCATTTTTTAAAAAACCTAATGTTAAAATTACAAAAATAAAGCTTTATAAAATCCCCAAAAATGAAAAAAATTAATACAATAACAGTATGAGAAACCATTAAAGCTTTCAAAACAGTATGTACTAAGGAAAGGAAAAATAGGAGAATAAAAAAGGGTGGTCAGGCACTGATTAATGGTGATGCGATGTGTTGCAGCATGTTAATGGGGAAGGAGAATTTTTTTTCTCCCCACCCTGAATGCAATTTAACCTAGAAGAGGCCCTGGCTGTAACAAGTCATGCACTGGCAGCCGACAGTGGAAGCAGGGCCACAGCACATTCCCATCAAGTTAGTCTCCTCCCAAACTAGGAAAATGTAAGAGGAATCTTTGATTCGCCTTTCTATTCTATAGTGCTGCAGCACATCCCCTGCTCATCCTCACAGCAATGACCATTAGTGAGGGATGTCATTTGAACTGCAGTACTCATCTGAATCTCAGAGATCATCATCAGATAAGAAGCAGGTTAGAGAGTCACCGGGGGACAGTGACATACCTCCCAACTTTTAGAGATTGCAAAGAGGGACACATCAGGCCACGCCTCTAACCACACCCAAAACATTACCTCACACCAAGACACGCCTATGACCACGCCCCCACACATACATGCCAACTTTTTAGACAGGCAAAAAAGGGACACATTTTCAGGATTGCTTTGTATCCAATGATGAAATATTTAGTCAATTGTTATGTAATATATAGCGAGGAAGCAATCAGATACTTTTTTACAGCAAGTTAGTCAGTTTATTGATGCAAATCTGTTTCCTAAATGAAAAAGAGGGACAGAGGGACAAGGGTTAAAAATAGGGACTGTCCCTCCAAAATAGGGACAGTTGGGAGGTATGGACAGTGACACAGGTTGGGATGGCTGACCAAATGCAGTTGTTATATCATATAACTTCTTTATGTGGTCAGCCATCCTGTTATATGGGTTGCAGCTTGGCCTGTCCTATGGGCACAGGATGGCTGACCACATAAAGTTGGTATACGAGTTGTTGTGTGGCCTGGGGGCACAGTAGGGATGACCAAATGATGGAGAGATTACATGAGTCATATAAACTCGCACGCTGAGCCTGCCTCATAGGTGGCAGGTGTCGGCTGATTATTACAGCTGACACCAAGCACCCAAGATCGGAGCCTTCTCTGATGCCTGCTGTTTAACCATTTAGACAATGCAGCGATTGGAACCATGCTGTTTAAATATATGAGCAAACGATGCTGAGCACTGTTCTTTCTTCTAGTTAACCCCCTGCGACAAGATTGTGGGGTACTGATCAGCTACCAAGGCAGCTTGAAGCCTAATGAAGGCTTCCATAATCGCCATGTTAAAGTTTTCATTACTTTCTGTCTGGGAAGTAATAGAACCACCCTCTTGATATACCTTTCTGCATTATTTATATAATGCAGAAGAATGTACTAGCAGTCAAGTCTTAGTGATCAAGTACCCCCCCCCTCCACCCTATTGCCATTTTACAAATAAAAAAGTTACATGTACTCGGTATCTACTTGTCCGTAAAAGTCCAGTCCTTTAAAATAAATCATCATTTATCTCATATGTTGAACACCGTAGAAGAAAAAAAGATATAATTGTGAGTTTTTTCGGTCATTTCACGTCCTAAAAAAATTGGAATAAAAATTGATTAAAAATTCACAAATATCCTAAAATGATATCAATAAAAACTGTACTTCAGCCCACAAAAAACGGGCAGAGGTCTATAGGTGGAAAAACAAAAATATGTTATTGTTCGCAGGAAATGGCACTGTAAAAGTACTAAAACCCTACATATTTGGTATCATCAAAATCAAATCGACCAGCAGAATTCAGATAACACATCATTTATACATAAGAATTAACGACAAAAACAAAACCCCCACAAGCACGGCACAAGTATATTTTTTCACATTTCATCCCACATAGGAGTTTATCTCGGTTTCCCAGTACATATGTTTATGTAGCTAGAAAAAAATACATACATACATTCCTACACCGCCTGATGTAAAAGCTGGGGCAAGATTGGTCTACCACAGCGTTAAAAGAAGGTGGTTTATACATAAATATATAAAGAGATAGGTCATTACCCTTCAGTACCGAAGTACTATGATTGCATGGGGTGGTATTTTTTTTTCTAACTGTAACCTCTGGTGGTCTCTATACAACTGCATTGCACAATACACCTAAGAATGAGCCCCCCCATTCCTCCAAACTTTTAGGAACTGCAAAGGGGGACACATCAGACCATGGCTCTAACTACACCCAGGTAAATTACAGCATACCTTGCCACACCCCAAACCACACCCAACACATGACATCACATAAGGACATGCCTCTAACTATACCCCACCTAACAGAATCATGTGCCACCTCCTCTAACAGACCAACGCCAACACAACAGTGGCATTACTAGGGTCTGTAAAGATGTATTTATATAAAGTAATGTATTGTACATACAGAAAACCATACAAATGGCTGTAAGACAATATTCTATGAATGACACCTCTATATAAATGTTCGTACAGTGACCACATAATTCTGCTATACAGGGAGCAAATATCATCATACTGTTACTGACCAAACCAAGACTGATATTATCAATGATACCACTAAGACCAAATAATGCAGCCACATCATGACCACATATCACCACATAGTGACCGAATAATAACACCACATCATGACCATATATCACCACCACATAGTGAATGAATAATGCCACCTTACCATGACCACATACCACCACAACATGGTAAATGAATAATGCCACAACACCATGAAAATATATCACCACCAGTGACTGAATAATACCTCCACACTATGATCACATACCACCACCACAGAGTGACCAATATCACCACACAGTGACTGCTACACCATGACCACATACCATCACCATATAGTGTCCAAATAATACCGCTACATCTTGACCACATATCACCGCCACATAGTGACGGAATAATACCGCCACATAGTGACGGAATAATACCGCCACATAGTGACGGAATAATACCGCCACATAGTGACGGAATAATACCGCCACATAGTGACGGAATAATACCGCCACATAGTGACGGAATAATACCGCCACATAGTGACTGAATAATACCGCCACATAGTGACTGAATAATACCGCCACATAGTGACTGAATAATACCGCCACATAGTGACTGAATAATACCACCACACCATGACCCCATACCACCACCACATAGTGACTAAATAATACCACTAAATCTTGACCACAAATTACTACCACATGCTGGAGGGTCAGCACAGTGACACATGCTTGAGGGTCAGCACAGTGACATGATGGGAGAGTGAACTGAAGACAATATATGTGAGAGTCCACAGTTGGAGCTATGTAATTACATTAAGTCATATAAATACATTGTTATGGTTGTAAATAGTACCTGGAGTTCATATCTCCAGGTTCATATCTCCTTTAAACATCATTAAATTAAACAAAACGAGACGAAAAACATATATAGTTGAAACTATAAGTTTTCATACACTACATAAAAAGACACATATGTATGTTTTTCTCACTATCTGACATGAAATTAGAATAAACCTGTTTTAGGTCAATTAAGATTACCAAAATAATTTATATTTGCTAAATGAGAGGAAAGAGAATTTAAGGCATTTTTTATTACTTTCTGTTTACATACATTTCATTAGTATTTGGCAGCATTGCCCTTAAACTGTATGAAAATGTGGATATCCTTCCACAAACTTCTCACAACAGTTGGTAGGAATTTTGGCCCATTCCTCCTGACAGAACTGGTGTAACCGAGCCATGTTTGTAAGTTGCCTTGCTTGCAACTGCCATTCCAGCTTTGCCCATACATTTTCAACATGATTGAGGTCAGGGATTTGTGATGGCCCCTCGAAAACATTGACTTGATTATCCTCAAGCCACTTTGTAACCAGTTTGGCAGTATGCTTCGGGTTATTGTCTATTTGGAAGACCCATTTAAAGGCTGATGTCTTGAGATACTGCTTCAGTATTGCCCCAATCTTCTTTCCTCATGATGCCATCTATTTTGTGAAGTGCACCGGTCCCTCCAAAAGCAAAAAAAACCCACAACATGATGCTGCCCCCCCATGTTTCACAGTTGGGATGGTGTTCTTAGGCTTCCAAGCTTCTTCCTTTTTCCTCCAAATGTAACAATGGTCATTATGGCCAAACAGTTAAATTTTAGTTTCGTCAGACCACAGGACATGTCTCCAAAAATATAGGTCTTTGTTCCTGTGTGTATTTGCAAACACTAATCTGGCTTTTATATGTTTCTTTTGAGTAATGGCTTCTTCCTAACAGAGTGGCCTTTCAGTCCTTTTGTTCTTGGGTTGATATGCACATTCATCTCTGAGACAAAATAACCCGTCTCCTTCCTGAGCAGTATGATGGCTGGACATTCCCATCTTGTTTGTATTTGCGTATAATTGTTTGTACAGATGAACGAGGCACCTTCCGGTATTTGAAAATTGCACTCAAGGATGATCCACACTTGTGCAAGTTCACAATCCTCTTTCTGATATCTTGGCTAATTTCTCTAGACTTTCCATTGATGTTACACACAGAAGCAGTGTGTTTATGGTGTGCTTTAAAATACATCCACAGGTGTCTAACTTAGGTGTTGCCAATAAACCTATAAGAAACTCCCAAAGACATGACATCATATGGTCTGTCTCAAATTGTTTAGAGGCATAGTAATCCTAGTGTATACAAACTTTTTACTCTCTCTCTGGCATTTGGTAAATTTAAATAATTTTGGTAATCCTAATTGACCTAAAATGGGTAAGGTTTATTCTGATTTCTAAGTCAGATAGTGATAAAAACATGCATGTGTGTCTTTTTATAGTGTATGTAAACTTCAGGTTTCAACTGTATATCAGTGCTCACCACAGTTCCAGCGCTGAAGCTGCCGGGTGTCAATTGGTCAAAACAATGATTTAAAATAAAAAGAAAAAGTCCAGGCTTTGACTAACAAAATAAAAAAACAAAATATACATAAATGCCCTGTGCGAGTCTGTCCTACACTACCTGAAAATAAGTGGTAATGGAATATATGATTGTAGAAGGAAAAGTTATGGTGTCACGATCTTCTGGCAAAACGCTTAATTGAATATTTTTAGCAGGCAAAATACTATAAAGGAGCAACATCTGTAACACTACCTAGGGCAATTAATTTGTACAGATGAACGAGGCGCCTTCCGGTATTTGAAAATTGCACTCAAGGATGATCCACACTTGTGCAAGTTCACAATCCTCTTTCTGATATCTTGGCTAATTTCTCTAGACTTTCCATTGATGTTACACACAGAAGCAGTGTGTTTATGGTGTGCTTTAAAATACATCCACAGGTGTCTAACTTAGGTGTTGCCAATAAACCTATAAGAAACTCCCAAAGACATGACATCATATGGTCTGTCTCAAATTGTTTAGAGGCATAGTAATCCTAGTGTATACAAACTTTTTACTCTCTCTCTGGCATTTGGTAAATTTAAATAATTTTGGTAATCCTAATTGACCTAAAATGGGTAAGGTTTATTCTGATTTCTAAGTCAGATAGTGATAAAAACATGCATGTGTGTCTTTTTATAGTGTATGTAAACTTCAGGTTTCAACTGTATATCAGTGCTCACCACAGTTCCAGCGCTGAAGCTGCCGGGTGTCAATTGGTCAAAACAATGATTTAAAATAAAAAGAAAAAGTCCAGGCTTTGACTAACAAAATAAAAAAAACAAAATATACATAAATGCCCTGTGCGAGTCTGTCCTACACTACCTGAAAATAAGTGGTAATGGAATATATGATTGTAGAAGGAAAAGTTATGGTGTCACGATCTTCTGGCAAAACGCTTAATTGAATATTTTTAGCAGGCAAAATACTATAAAGGAGCAACATCTGTAACACTACCTAGGGCAATTAATTTGCCTACCATTATCTTTTACTGAGGCACTTAAAGAGACACTAGGAGATTCTGCACAACACAAAGCAAAAAGCCAAAAGCAACGAGGCATTTTTGAATGGAAAAAAAAAAAAAATTAAAATATGTCACTAGCCAGTCATTTCATTTCACTGTACTGTATCCATCCAAACAGTCCAGTGAGGGCTTTTGCAAAACTGGTATGCAATTGCTATAATGGTACTGTCTTGTGGTATTAGTGGTTGCTGTATATGTGTTTTTATTTAATAAAGAATGAATGATGGTATTATGCAAACAATAAGTGATAGCAATAAGTGGTAATGCTGTAATGGTATTAACTGCTCCTTGTACAGTGGCATTTTTTGGTAACTGACTACATTACTTCCTGGTATAGCACAAAAGACAGATTAGGGTTTATGACTGTATAAACTACTTGGGGACTGGGAAAATGTATCTATGATACAGGTACACTATTTGTA
Source organism: Phyllomedusa bahiana (assembly GCA_025379985.1). Classification (NCBI taxonomy): domain Eukaryota; kingdom Metazoa; phylum Chordata; class Amphibia; order Anura; family Hylidae; genus Phyllomedusa; species Phyllomedusa bahiana. Next base: position 25,219 of record JAODAL010010724.1, on the reverse strand, counting down.
TGCACTGTACTATACCTTGTTACACGTTTGCAGTACAAACCGCATAAACATGGCATAATATTTTACCACAAATGAACAATACAGACCGGCATCACAATAAAATATGAAAGATAAAGGTTTATAAATGTACAAACCACTTCTGCAGCTCCTCCTTTCACAACTGATTTTATGTAGATCCCAAGTTTTTCTTGTCCCGCGCCCTGTGAAAAACACGAGATGTGTGCATTAATATGCTGCATTTATGTTACTATTGATAAAATTGGACTGTACTGTCTTCTATGTGTTGAAAAAAAATTACATGAACCAATCTTTATATTACGTAAACAGATTTTATTAAAGAACATAATACTACATAAAGCACCAATGTATTTAAAAAGACAATATTTATCTTATATATTTAAAACATATATGTAAATTATATTATGCACATATACGCGCACAGTCATTTATTATATAAACACACTGCTAGGGACACCAAAAGACTGGGGGATTTCTCTGTTTTGTAACAGGGCTGAGCATAGAGTTTTAGGATATTATTTTTAACCTATTTTATTGGGAGAGTAAACCAATCTCATCCTTACACAATACACACTGCAATCAGGACATTATGGAAAAATTTAAGTATACAGTAGGTGCATATTTGTTAGCCACAATAAACCCAGAACAAGCAAATGTTGTAGTTTACACAGATAAATGGAAAAACAGTAATTTCTTTATCATACACCGGTGTCTGCCAGGAACAACAAGAAGTCCAAACTCCCAATATTAAAAACAGATCTTTTACCCCCTCAATACTGTTAAAAATTATGTTAAAGGTCTATGCGGTAAATGGGAAACACATCCCTACAACTTCTCCCTCATTTGTGTCTACCACCCTATCCAGACTCTTAATTCTGCTTATGATCTTAAAATAAATGCTTCCATCATTCAAGCCTTGCATGCTCGCCTCCAAGATTTCGCACATGTGGCACTAATTCTCTAGAATACGCTACCCTGTACAATAAAGCTAATTCATAACACTCAATTTTAAGCCATAGTTGCCAACCCTCCCGTTTTGGCGGGTCACTCCCGCTAATGGGGGTCACGTCCTGACCCCCCCGGAGGGTCAGCGAAATCTCCCACAGAAATGAAAGCAGCTCGCACGGCCTTTTCGGGACGCGCATGCTGCATGAAGCAGGGCAGCTCTGTAAGTAATTAAGCAAAAGTCAGTAACAGTCACACTCAGGTTATGTTCTACACGCTGTTCCTTTGATCTCACACACCCATTCCTCAAGCCTCCGTGTTCTCACTGCGCCCCTGCTTTGGGGGGGCCCTGCAGAGGGGCTTACATTAGAAGAGGTCCTATACGATGATGCTGTGCTCACTTTCCTGGCTGCGCTCTAAGGGCTTGTTCACACAGAGTTTTCACGGGTGATGCAGCAGTGCCCTCTCCACTGACTCCTGGCCGCTGTCTGCTCCTTGCTGATTTACAAAGCTCTCAACACATATTACATATGGGACAGAAAGTCCAATCTGACAAGGGGCATTACCTGGCTGTAAGGGGGCACTACCTGGCTACAAGGGGGCACTACCTGGCTAAAAGGGGGCACTACCTGGCTACAAGGGGGCACTACCTGGCTACAAGGGGGCACTACCTGGCTACAAGGTGACAGCTACCAGGCTATAAGGGGACAGCTACCTGGCTCTAAGAAGCACTACCTTGCTAGTAGGGTCAGTTACCTGGCTATAAGGGGTCAGCTACCTGGCTATAAGGGGTCAGCTACCTGGTTAGTAGGGACAGTTACCTGGCCATAACAAGCACTACCTGGCTAGTAGGGACAGATACCTGGCTATAAGAGGGCTACTACCTGGCTACTGGGGGCATTGCCTGGCTATTGGCGGCAGCTACCTGGCTGTGGGGTGCATCTACCTGGCTAGAAGGGGACAGCAGCCTGGCTACAGGAGGCTACTACCTGGCTACAGGGTTCAAATAGGGTACCGAGATACCTACCTATTGGGGCACAGTTTGGCGGTATCTCCCAGACCTCCTTGATGCTGAATATAACATACAACATTCCAGGAAAGCTGGGTGACACCAAAACACTAATCTAGCTTTATTCTAGAGCCGTTACACAGCTAGGTGGAGTGGGTGTGGCTTTTAAGGCGCGTGGCTCACTATCAAGAAGGGTGTGTTCATGCAAATTTTGGGGAAGCGCACTATGTGCGCCGCCACCTTCAAATCTCCTGCTTTCTCACTTTCAAAAGTTGGCATGTATGTTTTAAGCTTGCCCCAAGAGTACATCTTCTTAGCCAGGCCTACCAAGATCCCAATTTGTTAACCCACTTCTTTTTATGGAAGATGGCTGGACCATTGTCTGAACAAAGCACTTCTTACCTTTTGTCGTCTCACCCCTTTGTCCACCTTGTAAGCGCTTTGTGAGCAGTGCCTCACAGTACTCGTTGGATCTGTTAATAGCAGCTTTGTCACAAAGTAATGTTTGTTTTTGTCTGCACTTACACCCTTTACATTCTAAAGTGCTGCAGAATAGGTTACCGCTGTACGAAGATTATTATTTTTATTATTATTGCGTCTACTCTGTGTCTCCAAACCTATATGAATTGCCTCAACCCCTAATAATAATCTTTATTTATATAGCACCAAAAAATTCTGCAGCACTTTACAATGTAGATGGTATAATTACAGACAAAAGACAGACATTACACAGTGAAGGCTACTTACAGATGAGACACAAGGTGTGAGGGCCCTGGTTGCAAGAGCTTACAATCTATGAGGGTGCCTGGGGGAAACAAAAAGTGAGAAGTGCCAAGTTTACAATGGTCCAGCCTTGTTTCATAAATATGGGGTGGTTTACATAAAAATTGGGTGAACCTGCCACCATGACAGTACATCTATTTACAGATAAGTGCCCTAGTGTAGGGAGTGACAGAAGTGTGTGTGATAGAAGGTGTTGGTTAACAATTAGGGATCTTGGTAGGCCAGACTGAGAAGATGTATTTTCAGGACACACTTAAAACTGCGAAGGCTGTGATTGTGTCCGATGTAGGCTGTTCCAGAGAAGACAGGCATGGGAGGTTCGGATGGTTGTGGTCTGTAGTTTGATGTCCGCAGCTGAGCGGAGAGAGTGGGTAGGCTGATAGACAGAGATGAGGGAGGAGATGTAGGGGGTGCAGGACTGTGGAGAGCTTTATAAGTGAGTGTGATGAATTTGTATTGTATCCTGTACCGAACTGGCAACCACTGCAGTGACTGACACAGGGTAGAGGCATCAGTATAGCGGCTGGAAAGAAAGACAAGCCTCGCTGCTGCGTTCAGGACAGATTGGAGAGGAGAGAGTTTGCAGAGTGGGAGGCTGATAAGCAAGGAGTTGCAGTAATCAAGACGAGAAAGAATAAGAGCCAAACTGATTACGAAGTGGCTTAAAGGGGTTTTCTCACTACATCAATTCATCGTACCTCAGTCCTGTTTTCTCGGTTTCATTTATGAATTCAGTGGTGTGTTTACTGGCTTTACTGGCTTCTACGGGCCTGCAGTAATGATCTGCTGAGGACATCAGGTCTGTAGCTATAGCGACCAGCACTGAACCTATCAGGAGAGATCGAACAAGTCTGTAGCTGTAGTGACCTGTGGAGCTGATGCAGCCCATACAAGAGGGGATAGCTCAGAATAGGAAGAACACTGTTAATGGACACAAATGTTTTTGCAAGATCTGTAACATAAAATTAAATCCTTGTAGTGAGACAACCCCTTTAAGGGCAAAACTGAAAGGGCAGGTGCGAGCAAGGCGACCTACAAATATATTATATATATATTATATAATATATATATATATATATATATATATTATATATATATATATATATATATATATATATATAATAAAAAAAAGTCCACGGCACTCCAAAATGCGTTCAAGCAATAAGGTAATTTATTCCTCCATGCTCAAAAGAGCGACGTTTCAGCTCCCTCACAGAGCCTTTATATACACACATCAACTGATATCATTAATTAAATTGGCTGGAGTGCAGAAATGGTCCAAGTCAAGTTAAATTAACTTACTGTGAGCAAGGCTCCAGGCCAAGATGGCTTACACCCAAGAATTCTTAAATAGCTCAGCTTAGTTATTTTTGTGCCCCTGTACAAGATATCTAGAGATTCTTTGGTGACTAGTATAGTGTCAGTAGACTAGAACAAGGCAAATGTGGTTTCCATCTTCAAAAAGGGCTCTGGCCTGGTAATTCTAATCAGTTAGTTTAACTTCTATTGTGGGAAAACTGTTTGAGGGGCTCATAAGGGACTATAAGCAGGAATATGTGGCTGGATGTAATATTATAAGTGATTGCCAGCATGGCTTTACTAAGGACAGAAGCTGTCAGACTAAAAAGATCTGTTTTCATGAAGAGGTGAGTAGAAGTTTGGATAGTGGGGAGGTTGTGGATATAGTGCTTTTAGATTTTGCAACGGCGTTTGACACCGTTCCAAATAAGTGTCTTTCGGGTTAGAAATAACAGTATGTAACTGGAAAAAAACTGTCTATTGGATCATACTGAAAGAGTGGCGGTAAATGATTCCTACTGTGGTAGCAGAGAGCCAGCAGGTATAAGCATCACGTTATAAGAGCAGCTACTATGGGGTTAATTGTATTTGTGTCTCATGAATAAACGGAATAACATGTTATGTAACTTTATTTTGGTTACCAGAAACAGATGTGGTTTATTTTGCAGGACATCCAGAATGTGAAATTACAGATGTTAAAGTTATGGAGCCTTTTTCCAGAGTTAATTATGTTTATATGTTTTTATTTCTTGGCTTTATTAAAGCATCCTAAGAGTAATTACACTTATCAAATAAGAAAGGAAGTTGGAAAAATATTACATCTTTTATTATGTAAATTCCAGGAATAAGATATTAGAACATATTTGTACTTTGGCTCAACTAATCCTTGGCCTTTCATTATAAGACAATAAGACAATTGCGTAAATTACAGGAAGTTGCATGGTTTTCTCATAAGTACTGTTTGTTATTATTCACAGAATTCTCTCAAACAATTGCCAAGAACAGGATGTTAGATATTATGATAAATATATTTCTAAGCCAAAAACATTCCTTAAGAGTTAGGAAAGAGATAATTAATTCCAGACTCTGATGTATTTTTAATTATAACTTGATGCATTCATGTCAATAAAGCTCAGTCTCTGATACGCAACTCATGGGTGATGTGTATCATTTGCTCCGGGTCTCTGGGAGAGAGGAGGCTCGTTATTCGAATTCTAAATCCATAGGTACCTTAGTTCATGAGACTGCGCTAACAATTCTGCTGATGCTCGAACAGGGACCTGATTGAAGGACAAAGGAATTTCCATCTGCCTGAACATTAACGACTCTAGATTGGCTCACGGACAGTCTACATCAACAGTGCTGGGGTGAGACAACTTTTGAATGTCCACCTTGTTCACTGTGTCTCCGGAGGCGTGCTACAGATTATTTAGAATAAGGGCAAAGAACCTGGTCTCAGATTGCTTTCCCTTTTTAAAAGGTCCTCCTATGGCATTGGGTATATTGTTTGTTTGTAGTAGTGCTGATTGCGTTTCTATGTTTATGATTTGTTGTCTTCTTTGTTGTTGTTTTTTCATGTGGCTTATGTGGAGAGTAATTCAGGATAAAAAAAAAAAGGAGCAGGATTCTCTTGATCTAGGTTAATCTGAGTATTGAGTGACAAGAGATAAATAAAACTCTTGTCCCTGAGATCTCAATTTAGTAAGTAAGAGTGTAATATTGAATTTAAGTATTGAATTAACCTAGCACTATAAGACTTAGTCTCTAAGAGGGAGATTAGATGGGCAACAGTGTCCCCACAAGGAGGAAGGCTAAATAGAAAGATAGATGAGATCCTGTTGGAAATGTACCATATGCATTATTATTCTTTGTCTTTATGTCTCATGCTGCAGATGAAGTAATGTGATAAATTTGTAGATTTTTGGCAGACCTTTGCTTTTTTTCAGACCGTACTTTGAATTCGTAGGCTGGAACAGCTACCCAGAACACGACACTACGAATTGATAATACTGAGCGATAGAGAGTGTTTATCAATCCCTGAATACTGAGCGATAGAGTGTTAATCTATCCCTGAACAACACTAAATGATAGTGTTAATTTATTCTTGAATACTGAGTGATGGAGTTGATCTATCCCTGAGTACTGAGTGATTAAGGGGGATGAAAAAATGAGAAGAAAAAATTTTCCCTCTTAAATCCCTGCTCATATCGTGGAGGAATAGGTATAGGGTCTCATACCATGGAAAGAAGCATAGGCAAATTTAATCTCATATCGTGGAGAAAAAGAATAGCATTTACTGGTAAGGAGTAGCTGGCTGATCCAAGTAAATAGTTATGGTGAATACAGTCCTTAAACAGGATTTTACAATTAAGGACTTGGTGAAATAAGGAAAAATGGAAAAATTGCAGTGAGAAATGCGGTGAAAATTTTGAAAAACCCAGGTATGCCAAAAACAGGATGTTTAGATTTTGAGAGGATTAAATCTTTCACAGGTTTATAGCATGGCTTAATACAGTAGATAGACACTAAACTTTAGTGATATGTTTGTTCTTTTAATGAATGAAAATTCAGTATTGTGCTTATCAGTTTAAATTTAAATTGAATTTTTAGTAATTGAAAGCTACCAAGCTGTGAGTAAATATATGGCGTTTCTTTTACTTACAGTCCACTGTATAGAGGGCGGAACTCAAGGGTTATCTATGGTAAGCGACCCTTTGTATGTCGCTACCTGGGTTCCTTTTTCTATTTAGTGGATCTGCAGTTTTTTGCATAATATGGTAAAACTAAGCATATTTGCTAATGTTCTAACTGATTACTGATCAATATATTCGTAAACATTCAGATTAAAGTTACTGAAATTGTTTGGGTTAGCATTTACTTTAGAATCCCAATAAGCTGTGAAAGCTTAATGAAAGATTTGGAGTATAAGAATATTTTCTTGTTAATCAGGTTAATACTAACCCAGAATGTGAGTATTAGGTGTTTAAAAAAAGAAAGAAAAGAGGAAAAAAAAGAAACTATAAAAAAATAAGGAAGATTCAAAGCCTGTTATTTTGGAAGAGGTTGATGGAAAAAGCACATGTACAGCTTCAGGAACAATCCATAATTTTTATGGATCAGAAGCAAGGAAAGAATCAAGCGGTAAGACAATCTGCAGCTCAAATGCCAGTAACTGGAGAAAGGGTTTTAGTACAAATAAAAGTTGGTGGATTGACAGGAGGGCAGCACAGAAGAGCTAAATGTTACATGTGCAGGACATTTGGACATATTAAAAGATTTTGTTGCCACGCCCTTTCCAAAAGTGGAGACACATCAGGACAAACTGGGGAGACCTAGTACCCCTGGACCTCAATGGTAATCCATGAATATAGTAAAGGTGTCTATAACTTCCCCTACACACAGTTGATGTTACCTTACTATGTGGTCAGACTGTGCCTTTCTTAATAGAAACAGGAGCAGAGGGTACAGTTATAGATAACCAATATATAACATATGCTATCTGATGAATAAGTCTCTTGTATAAGATTAGATGTAAAGACCAATGATAATCTGTGTAATTAGGCATAATGGGTCGTATGAGTATGTTACCGTTAAGAACAGCAGGAAAATTATTTGTTAATGTATATGGGGCAAATGTACTGTCATAAATATCAGCCAGATGGAACGGCTGAGCTAACCTCTGTATTGGTTAAGTTTCAGTAATGCCAGGTCATGACATTATTGACCGATATGGCAGAAGGGCTCTCTGCTTCCTTTTCCTGGCTGATGTCTCCGATATCTTTTGGGTACCTTCAAACCAGGTATAGGTAAATTGTCCGTGCCACCTTTAAGGCTATGTTCACACAGCTTATTTTGGGACAGATTACTGCGAATTACGGCTGAAATCCGTCCCAGTCATTACGGTAATCCACAATTCTCATAGAGAACTATGGTACAGTCTCCTCTCACCGCTCGCTAAATACGACGAGTGGGGAGAAAGCGACATGTCAATTATTCACGGCGGGATACGCGCTGTGGATAATGAATGTCTCGCCGCCCCCAACTCCCCACACCGCCCCCGCTGCACAGCACACGGCGTAATTGCGAGCGAAATCCATCCCCGCAATTACGCCGTGGATAAGCCGTGTGAACATAGCCTAATGGTTCAAAGTAAACCTGGGTGTAAACCTCCTTGTCCTAAACAGTATTTGCTCTGTATGTCCTAATAGATAATTAAAAAGGGTGTGTCACTTAAAATTCAACTATTCTCTGTTACAAAAGGAGGATAGTAGGCAGACAAGGGGGGAATAGTGAAGTCCAAACTCTTTTGTCACTCCAAAAGCATGTCAGACTAAGACAAGCAGGATTTAATCTGTCCGCATGATTGCAGCAAGAGGCTGCTGGACTGACTCCCAAATGTATTTTTTTTTTTTTTTAAAACAGTTTTTATTGAACCCGCCATACAATATGGTTACATCATATTCCAATACCATCTGTTTGACATAGCTGTTCAATATAAGTAAACTGGTTACAAAGCAATACAGATTCATTCAAAAAACACATGGCAAGGATCCACTTTCATAATAACAAGTTCTAACTTTACAATCTTGTTTCACATCTGTTGTATCACAAGGTATCATAACTCAGCATTGTGAAGATTTGTCACAACCAGTAACAATCAACATAAAACTTGAAATAGTTGGCTGTCATCCAGGCTCATGTCCCCCCCCCCCTCCTTAAAGGTGCTGCGCCCCAATCCCCTCGTGGTCCTCTGAGTCACTGCCCTCCTCTGAGTCACTGCCTTTCTGGGATCTCTATCCCCTTCAAGCATACAGGAATATGGGATGGGCCATACCCAGGGCGCAAACTAGCAGCAGCCCGCTGCTCTGTCCACTGCCCTCTTTTGGGGCATGGTCTACTGGTATCTCACTTCCACAGAGCCCGTGGGCCAGGAACGCCGATAGGCAGGACCCCCTTTGTAGACTCTGTTAGCCCATGAAAAATTCGTCCGCGAATGGGATCTGCATCCCCCAGAGCCCCAGTGAGAAATTAAAAAGTATCAGTGATAATGGGCAGCCCTGTTTTGTTGCTCTAAATAGGTCGATGAATGGGGAGAGATGGCCGTTTACTAGCAGGGAGGTGGTGTAGTTGAGATGCAGTGACTCCAGGAATCGCATGAATATTGACCCGAATCCACGTTTTGTCAGGGTGGCGTCGAGAAATGGCCACGCCACTTTGTCAATAGCTTTTTCTGTGTCCAAGCTAAGAAGCATAGAGACAGAACCAGTCGGATCCTGAGCCGCCTGTATCGCCGCTGCCACCACCCTGACGTTTTTGGTGGAATGCCGGTTCCTCACAAATGATATGGGTGAATAATTTTTGGGAGAAGGCTTTGTATCCGGTTAGCGATTATTTTTGCTAATAATTTGTAATCATAATTTAGAAGTGATATTGGGCAGTAGAACGTAAGCCGGGCAGGATCTTTGTATGGTTTTAACAAAAGGGTCGTCCTGAAGTCTAGGAATAAGTCCACCTCTCCCGCTCCCAGGTAGATGCCATCAAATAGGTTGGTAAGGTACGGGGTAAGTTCTGTTTTAAGAATTTTGTAGTATTCGGCCAAAACGCCGTCCGAGCCTGGGGACTTCTCATTCGCGGACATAAGCATCGCTGCCCGAACCTCCTACTCTTCAATGGGGCGCTCCATCATGTCCCATTGGGCGCACGTGATGCCCGGGAGTCGTATATTATCAAGGAATGAAGAGACCTTCTGCTCATCATAGGGGGTGGCACTATATAGTGCCTCTCAGTAATCTACAAAGGCTTTCCATATGTCCTCTGGTTCCGTGAGGGTGGCTCCTGTTATTGGGCATTTTATGGCTGAAATTGGGGGGCGTGCCTTCCATGGCCTGGTCAGGTTCGCGAGAAGTCTGCCCTGTCTGCCGCCCCATCTGGAAAATTTATTTTGGGTGGCCCTGATATGTCCACGAGCATGTCCCTGTAGGAAGGCTTCCAGCAAACCCTGGGCTTTGAGCATTTTAGTTTTATTTTCTGGGGAGGTGTGTGCCATGTGTGTCTCTCGTACAGTGCGGAGTAATTCCTGGAACTTCTGGTGGTTGGCTGTATGCTTCATTCCCACATAACGGAGGATGTTGCCCCGCATAACCACTTTGCTCGTCAGCCACAGTAAAGGGATATTGTTTTCATGTTGGGCGTTGTCCCCGGTGAACTGTGCCCAATGCACCTTCAAGAATTCCCGGAAGTCCTCCGAGTTGTACAGGTAGCTGGGGAATCGCAATACCCTTGAACGTCAGAGAGTGCAAGCCACCTAGGGTCATTGTTACCGGTGCGTGATCCGAAACGCAAATTGGAAGGATATTAGAATCTAGTATATTGGGATACATAGAGGAAGAGACTAGCATCAGATCCATCCGCGAATAGGAATCATGTACTGCCGAGTAAAAGGTGTACAACCTGTCTGTGGGATTAATCGCTCTCTAGTGGTCGTATAAGTTTAAGCTTTCCATGAGGGTCTTTAACTAAGGAATTGGCGGGGGCGCCATGTGGCGCAGGGCGTGATCTATCCAGGTTGGGATGGAGGGTAAGATTAAAATCTCCAACCATCAGCATGTTAGAATGAGCCCTTTGCATCAAAAAAAATCATAGATGCCAGTAAAAAAAGGACCCATTTGGGGCGTTAGGTGCGTACACATTGACTAAGGTGTCGATTTTTTTTGCGATCTTAACACGCAAGAAAAATGAAACGGCCCTCGTCATCAGTGTATTGTTCTGTTATGTCTTGAACAAGGCCTGTACGGAAGTAAATAGCGACGCTTCTAGTTTTTGAGCTATAATTCGCCAAGACTGGAGGGTCAAGCCATGGGGCCCTCAGGGGGACAAAGTTACCCGAACGCCAATGGGTTTCCTGAAGGCAAAATATGTCCATCTTTGGGCGTTTCAAATAGAGGAGAAAGTTTCTCCTTTTCTCTGGGGTGTTTAAATAGTCTCCTGGAACGTCGCAGGATTAGAGGGACAGAGGAGGATCCGTTTGCCCCTCCTGCCCGGGATTACTCATGCCGTGTCTCTAAGTGGAGGAATTTGACCTGGTAAAGTTGAATGAGGATGACGACCGAAGGAGTCCCAGCGAGTGCCACGGGCATCAGAAATATTGTGAGGGGCAGGGTGGGACGCCATGGGGGGGGCCATCCGGATGAACCACCAAAACCCTGAACAAAAAATGAAAAAGCAAAACTGTTTAGAAAAAGAAAATAAGGGCGACATGGTCAACCAGACCTGTTCGCTCCCAATTGACCCAACAGCAATCAGAACATTTCCTCAGCTTAATGACCTCTGAGAGGCGACTGCCCAGCCCTAGCCCATTCATAGGGCCATCTCAATTTGGTTCTGTTCAGACCAGAGTTATCCTCCCATCTTGATCTCAGTTACCCTCTTGAGGGAGAGAGTGTTGCATCGCCTCTTCCGGGGATTCATAAATGACCGCCCGTCCGTTCTCTTGTACTCTTAGTCTCGCGGGATACAGAAGTTGGAATCTTACTTCGCGATCGTGGAGATATCTACACACAGGATGAATAGCTCTCCTTCGCATTGAAACCTGTTGTGAAAAGTCCTGAAAAATAAGTATTTTCTCTCCCTGCACTCTGACCTCTTCTTTCTGTCTATAGGCTTTCAAGAATTTTTCTTTGACCATCCAGTTGTGAAATCTGGCTATTACGGGCCGTGGTCTTCCTCACTGTTCCCCTCTTACTCCCATGCGGTGTACTCTTCGATAAGGAGCGGGTCTGGAGGGAGGTCGATTTCCAGCGCCGCAGCAAGGTCCTTGACTAAGAACGAGGCCAGAGCTTCGGGGGTTACCGATTCCGGCACCCCTATGAAGGGGTAAATTATTTAGCCGCTCCCTGTTCTCTAGGTCTTCTAATTTATTTTGAAGCATCTCTACGGTTCGTTGAGGAAGCGGTTTCAACTCTGGCGACGGTGTCCTCCACGTCCACCGTTCTAGACTCCAGGTCTGCGATTTTCTGAGAATTTGTCGTAATTTGAGAAAGAGCTGCGTTGATCGAAGCCTGTATGATGTCTAACCTCCTATCCAAGACCGGGAGCAGAAGGCGGGAGACCTCCTGCGCCAGCGCCACTGCCGAAGACACGGGGGAGTCCAGGCCGGAACCTTCCTCCGGTGGTTGGGAGTGGGGTGTTAAGGAGTAGCGCTCGCTTGAGAAGCATCTCCGGTTGACATTTCTTGTTGGGACTGAGAAGACCGAGATGTGGTCAGGAATTTCTTGGCTTGTGTTCGCGATGGTTTGGACGTATGCTTTATACGTCTGCGTACCGCAGTGGAGGAACGAGTGGTTCTGCTCGGTGTTTGCTTATGAACGAATCTGTCCATACTCCTAAGGTTCCCCTGTCGGTGCGTCCAGGGGTACGATGGGCCCCAGCAGTCAAGAGAGTACTATGGGATACAATGTGGTCGGTACCTGGCAGTGCTGGAGGGCTAGGCAGGGCAAGTTGTGTTAGCTGGGGGTAGAGGGTGATCTACCCCGAAGGTCGTGTTGCTGTTTTGTGGCAGGTCCAACTGGGATTACTGCTGGGTCATATATGAGATTGTCAGGATCAATAACATTTCAGACCTATCTTAGGCAGTTTCACCTGTGCCTAGAATCTATCTGAACAGTTACCTCGTGACTTACATCTTTGTAGCTCCGAGGCTAGGAAGGAATAGTTATATTGAGTGACCAAGTATCACTATGCTATGTTACACACTGAATTGGAGAGTGGTAGCCTCCAATCCCGTGGGCATATGAAACATGAAATAACAATCACAGAGGTGCAAGCTACAAAACATTTATCATAAGTCCCAAGAGTATATATACACCAATGTCCTTTTGTAAGCAAAGATGTACGATGCTCTACTGCCCTCTTGTGGGTTGAAAGAGAAAGGTCTCCTAACACTGTTTGCCAGGGCAGGAACTACGATCTCTCTATGCAGTTATATACTCTCGTGGGCAATGAGTGACTATGTGGTTTCTGCTATGCATGGGTTGAGGAAACAAGGAGGTGGAAGTACACAAGGTCATAGAACACCCCTTGCACCCAGCCTTCGGGAGGATGACTCTTCGATGCCCAGTGGGCCTTAAAGTGGAGCATTAGTTGCGCTGCACAATGAGTACCCCCTGTGGGGTTTAGGACCATGCGATGGGATCAGGTATAATATGAAGCCCCACTCCGGTCCCTTATAGGCCCTTTGCGGGAACAGTGAGAAGACAGATGTTACTCGATGGAAGGCTTGGGTGACCAGGACCCGCACCTCCTCTCCCCCAATTGTGTTGGATGTTACCGGTTTCTTGGCGATCTAGCTGCAGTGTCCGGGTGTTCCACTCTCACCACTTTGGGGAAAATTGGTAGACAGTCACTCGTGGAGATGGACAACGTCTCTGTCTCTCACCACGTGCAGGTGTTCCTATTCGTGGGCACCTTCAGGTTGGAGGTTGAGGCTTGTGCTGTTGGGCAACTGTGGTGTGTCCGGAGATGTCGGGCTGACAGAACACCGTCCGCAATCACTGGAGTCCGGCGACAAGTTTCCCGTGCAGCGGTCCGTCCATTTAGGCGGTATGCGTCCGGCTTTGGGTACTGCTTGTCCAAGCTGGGGTCTCCCGTGTCTTCCCGAGTGGTCAATGAGGGAGGGTAATGGCGTCCCCGGGTCTCACCAGTTGTGGGTTGAGGGCACAATTCGCCCGAGCTCTACCTGCTCTGCAGAGACGATGCTAGAATGTGGAGCTCCCAAGGGCGCTGTCAACTGATTATGGTACCCAGTGCAGCAGCTCTGACGACCCAAGTATCAGATGATATCTTAGGCGGACTCCAGGCTCAGGCGACCGCTGAGGGGAAACATATGAGAGTATGTAGATTTCAGCAGGGGCTGCCTGTGGGGAGGACGGACTATGCGGTTTTCAGAGTAAGTTATATCTGCCCAGGGCTCTATTTCCTGTGATAATGCAAATTATATGCAGATGGATGTATCAGGTTAAGACAAGTATGATAGAAATAGTGTAGATTCCAATACATGGCAGCCAGATTTGTTCCGTCTTACATGACTTAGGCTCCTTGCAACCTGGGGAAAAAGTTGTAAAGATGCTTGTCAAATGTACCCCTAAACCTTTGTATCTCTTTCAGAGTGCAAATATACTCTATCCAGTTGCCATCAATGGGAAGATAGGATAGGTGTTGGTATGTATTGACCTCTTTTCGGGTTGGCTAAAGGCCTACCCTGTTGCAAATGCCACTGCGAAAACTATAGTTAAGAAGTTATCTGTAATTTGTAGGTATTGAGTTTCAGAGATAATTGAAAATGACAGAGGTGCACATTTTATAGGAGAGTTTTTAGGAGTATTGGGAATTGAACAAGCTTCACATATTGTAAAGAAGAAATATTAAATGGCGTCTAGGAACATAGAAAACAATGGCAGAAACAGGAAAACCTTGGACAGAGTATTTAGCACTAGCCTTATTTTCTATCATTTATACCCCAAGAGGAAGTTAACTCCATATAAAACATCATTTGCGAGAGTACCCAACATAGGATGTTATGTCCTGTAGCATAGTTATATTTGAGATCAGAAAAGTTAGGTTAGTTGTGTTCAGGAAATATGAAAATTTTGAAATTGGAGTATAAAATGTATTTGGCTCCATTCCAGATCTTAAGATGGATCCTGATAAACATACATATACATTCCAACCAGATGGTGATAAAGAGACATATTAAAAAGAGCGTGAATTCTTGATATGATGGTCCATATATTGCTAATTACAGAAACCGCAGTGAAACTCTAACTGGACTCATGCCAGCCATTGTAAATTGATAACAGCAACTAAGCAGCAATCAAAGGATATATCTTTTTCTGATGATTTCAAGAATATTGATTTTTACTCTGTCAAATTGTGGACATTTGGAGGGATAAAATTGAATACAGTCAAAGAAATCAAGATGATATAACAAGAGACTTCCGGTTCCGGCACGTCCATGACTGGCAGCAAGGAGTGAGTGCTCCGGCCCCGCTCCTTCTTTAAGAGCCGCTCCCCGCCACAGACCGGCAATTATTTCGGCACCAGCGAGTGCCTAAAGCAGAGCGTCGGCTCCGGTGCACGGAGCATCGCTGAAACAGCAGCGGGGAGCTCGTATTAGGAGCTGCAGTCTCCCGGTAGCATCAGCCGCGTGTCCAAGATGGCGCCCGACCCCCGTGCTCCACAAGGAGTGGGAGCGCGACAAATGCCCTCACAGCCACCAATCAGACCCCGGCTGGGGAACAACTAAATGAAGGTGAGTTTGTTCCTGGCATACACCCTCACACAGCAGAGATAGAGGGTAAAAATAGCACAGGACTGGCACAATATGCGGAGATCCCACCCATTTTTCGGACCATTTCCCCCGATTTTCCCAGTAATTTAGATATTCGCCAACTTGTCCCCTTAAAACCCCAGATCACGGGAAAATTCACAAGGGGGAAAGGTTTGCTTCTCCCCTTTAAAAAATTTGGGGCCCACTGTTCACTCCGGGAACGCATAAAAAAATGCTAAATTATGTTTCGGGGGATCAGAAAGTGAGGATACATTCAGCCAGATTATTCCAAAATTCACAAGCTTAAATTTTTAAAAGGGGGGCCAAAGGGATTAAATTTGGAATCCCAAATTTCGGGGGAAGATTGTGAGGAACAATACTGGGGTTGGCGTTTTCCCTGAAAAGCGGGGTTTTAGCGGGGGTGTGAAGAAAATTGATCAATATGAGTCCTCTCCCCAAAACCTAGAAAAGGTCCCCCCCCAGCCTCCCAGGAAAGCAATTTACATTTTAAATAAGCAACCCAAAAGACCCATTGAAAAAATGCTCCCCCAATAGGATGTTGGCACGCGGTTTAATGGACACCTCAAAAAAACCCCTTAAATTCCTTTAAATTTAAAGCATGAAAAAAATGCTGCCTAAAAACCTCCCCCTTAAGGGACTTAAATTTAAAATTAAACCCCTAGCCGCCCCCTTTCTCCGATATTTCATATGTTTCCCGGGGGCGATCCGTCAAAAACGGGTTTCCATGGCGAGTTCATTTCGCAAAAAAGGGAAAACTCCCACAATACAGCCCCCTTTTCCCAGGAAATTTCTGGGCGCAGGGGGAAACCGAGATACCCAAAACCCGGGGCCCTAGGGGAAGCCCATAAGATAGGCGTGTTGATTTTGGGGTGCCCGTGTAGGTCCACCCGGTTCTTGGTGCTCCCGGGCTCGGTTCTGTCCCAAATTTCCCCCGCCGCTTTTATGGTCCATTTTTGTGTTTGTTTTTAAAGAAAAGTTTGGGACCCGAGTGGGGGATTTCTTAGACCGTCCCGGGGGGTGGGGGGGGGGGGTGTAAAAAGGGGGTTGCCACGGGGCTGTCCCCTCACAAAATTTTAAGCAGGACCCCGTGGGGCTTCCCGTTGACCCAAGGAGGGGGGGGAAAAGGGGTATAAGAGTTTTCCCAAGAGCATTCCATCCCCGCGCCAGCCACAAAAGGGCCCCCCCATGTGGCCCAGAACCAAGCCAAAGGGTAATTTGACCCATTTTAACTGCCTTTTGTCTGAAAACCCATGTTTGTATGTGCACCTCTAAATTAAACCCTGTATTTTTATTATCCTTTTTTTTATTTTTTTAGTGGGGCCCTAAAAGGGGGGAAAAATTTTAAAATCTTTAAATTTTAAATTGATTTTGTCTGTCTTGATCTTGGGCCCTAAACACGCCTAGTACTCGGCTATAATTATAGTTACCCAAGGGTTGGTTCTGGCCCTTTTATAAGTCGGAACGGCCCGGTTTTTTTAAAAACTAAAGAGGGGGAATGGTGGAAAGCCGTTCAGGGTTTTGGGGAACGAGGAAAGTGTTTTTCTCGTCCTCCATTCTCCCT
This sequence comes from Phyllomedusa bahiana, assembly GCA_025379985.1. NCBI lineage: Eukaryota > Metazoa > Chordata > Amphibia > Anura > Hylidae > Phyllomedusa > Phyllomedusa bahiana. The sequence continues at coordinate 8,260 of JAODAL010010724.1, read as the reverse complement.
TTTCCCCTTTGTGGACGGGGGGTGAACAGGGGAAAAACCTTTTTTAGGGGGTGACCTTGTGCCCCCCCTGGGGGGGCCTTTGCTTGTCGAGTTTAACCCCCAAAAGTCGGTGTCCCCCCTTTCCCAGGGGGCCCGGGGGGGGCCCTAGGCTGTGTTGGGTCAAAAAATTTGGGGGGGAAGGCGGTGGGATCAAGACAATAGTGTGTGTGGTGGGGTTCCGTTCCCCCAAAACCACTGGGAAACTACCAGCGGGGGGTTTTGCGGGCTGGGGGTTTTAAAGTTTAAAAACCACCCCACTAGCCCCAGTCAGAGTGAAAAATACAAGGTTTTGGGTGCATTCGGGTTGCGGTTTTTTTGTGCCCAAAGTGCCCAAAGGGTTCCCAAGGGATGGTTTGTGTAGCAAGGGCAAAGCTGTAGGCCCAGAGGAAAAACAGTCAAAGTGACCCAGGGGGCTCGGCCCAGCCCGGGCTAGGTTTTTATGAAGGGAGGAGGAGTCCAGCTCGGGCCCCTCGGGGACCCGGGCCGCGGGGGGTCTTTGGGCGCAGGGGGGCAAGCTCAAATTTCGGCTATTTTTTGCAAGCTGCCCTGGCAAAAGTTTGAGGGGGAAAGGCCCTCGACCCTACAAGGCCCCCCTAGCAGTTGCGGGGAACGTTGGGGCGGATGGGGGTTTCGTCAGGGGGCGTAAACCACCAATTACAGGTGCTTAAAGGGGAAAAAGGGCCCAAAATTTTCCAACCCCGGCTTTTAAAGGCCTCCTGAAAAACCCAGGTCCAAAGTTGAGGGGGGGGAGGACTTTCCCAGGGCTGGTTAAAGGTGGGCCCGGGGACCCCTTCTTGTGGAATTTGAAAAAAATTTGCCGCCAGCCCCAATGTGCCTGGGCCCCAAGTGGGTCCGGTTTTTACTCCTCGTCTCAGAGGAAAAGCTCGGGGAGATCTTGGGGGGACCTGCCAGCGATTTAAACCCTGGGACCTACGGGGGAAATCAAGGAAAGGAAATGATCCGGCCCCAGTACAATTAAACTTGAGATTTTACGGGAAATGAAAGGCTCCGGGATTTTTGCAGGGGGGTTTAAAAAGGACAGGGGGCCGCCCAAATTGGGGGCCCCTTAGGGGAGCAGTGGGACTAGTGGACCTCGGGGGTAAAGATACCACCTCCCAGCGTAAAGGAGTCTTTCCCCAAGGAGCATTTTTTTGGGGAATGCCCAGAGGACCCCCAGAAAGCATCTTCGTGACCGGAAACTGGGGGGCCACCGCCCAGCATACCTCGGGTGGTTTTGCCAACAATAGGGCCCCGGGAAGGCCGGGAAAGCAAAACGCTGGAGGGGGGGGTAAGACGCCCAGAGGGCCAGTTGCCCCTTTTCTCCTAAGCCGGGGCCCCCCCCCAATGTTTTCCACGTCTGTGGGGGAACCCCCGACTGTCCTTTGCAAAAATCACCCGGGACTTTCAAGGCCGATGTCCCCAGCGCCGAAGGGCCCGTCCCAGCCCCCTTTTTTACAAGGCCACCCAATGTTTTGTTGTGGGGGTGGGGGAAGGCCCCCTTTATAACTTTCCAGCAGTCCCGTTTTGGCCCGGGCTGTTTTCCATGGGACTCTTGCAGGGACTGTTTCCCCCGGCCAGAGATGGGCTGTGGTGCGGGTGAGCTGGGGTCCCCAAGGAATGTTTCCCGGGGAAAGACCTGGCCCGTTCGGAAATTTGGAGGCGTTTTTTGCGGGGCTGCCAAATTTTCCGGGTGTATTTTGGTTTGGGGGCCCCCCGGGCCCCCGGGAAAAGGGGGGGGTGGGAGTTTCACCGAACATTCCCGCTTGTATTTTGTTTGGGGGCAGACTTGGGGCGGGGGTAGGTTTTTGGGGCCCCCCAAGAACCAAAGGGTTTCTCCCAAATTTTGATGTTTTAAACCAAACCTTTTTAATATTGTGGCAAAGTTGTTAAAATGCATTTCTGAGGGGGTTTGGGGGTGGGTGATTATGGTGTGTCCCCCTCCACGTTTTTGGAGAGGATAAAAAGGTCGCAAAAAATTTCCAAAAGGGGGAGAGGATGTGTCCCGAAGCCCCGTGGGGTTTTTTGTCCCCTGGTGTGGCATCAAAAGGGGCAAAAAAGGGGGGAGACTGCTGTGGGGGAGGATCATTTCAGGTGGGCAGGGCTCCCAGGGGAAAGGGCCCAGGGCAGGGGGTTTTCCCCACAGCCCGGGCAGGCCCGGTGGCAGACAGCCCTTTTTGGGTGGTTGGGGGGGGCATGCAAAGGGGGGCAGGGCTCCCCGGAAAGGCCAAGGGGGGGGGCTCCCCACGCCCGGGCAGACAGGGTTCCCGGGCGCTGCAGTGGGGGAGATGAAGGGGGAGGCAGGGCTCCCCGGAAAGGCCACAGAGCATGGTTCCCCCCAAAAAAGGATGTCGGAGGGCCAGGTTGGCCCAAACAACTGGCGCTTTTATAGACGCGGGGGGAGGGTGCCCCTCCAGCGGTTGGCTCGGGGGTCTGGCCGCTGTCCGTGCAGTGGGGGGCAGGGGCCAGGATGGCCCCTAGGGGCCCGACGGTTCCCCCATTGGGGCCCGGTAAATGCCTGGGTTGGTGAGGGAAGGAGATTGGTCCCGAGGAACCGGGGTTGTTTGGGCAAATCTCAACCATTCTGGGCCCCGTTTAGTCGAGGTTTGGCGCGTTACCCGGGTGGGCGACAGCCGGGAAAACTTCAAGGAGCGGCGGCCCCAGCCACCCCGGGGGTCAGAAACCGCGCGGGTTTTTCCCGGGACCCAAAAAACGGCCCGTACCCCGTGCGGTCCGACGGGTTCACCGGGGCGTAGCCCGGGGGGCGGTTGGTGGTAACCCCATCCCCTTCGGGCGGAGTTTTGCAGGTTGCGAAAGAGATTCCCATGGCCCCGGGCCAAATTGGGGATCCCAAGGGCCCAAAGGAAAGGTGGCCCCGCATTTTTTACTGGCCAAAATTTGGGGGTGATTTTTGGTGCCTTTTGGCCGTTCGGGCAACACCTTTGGGGGGGTGGGGAGGCGGGGCCGAGGCCCAAAGCCCCATGGGGACCTCTGTCTATAAAAGACGGGCCTTTCAGGAAAGGGGGGCGGGGGATTTAAATTGGGGGCCGCTTTTTCCTTCCCGGGAGCTCTGGGAAAAGTTCGTAATGAGGTAGTTGACTTGCCCCCTCGGTACCCGGGAAACGGTAGTCTTGTCGTCTTCGGGTGACAAGGTGGGCCCCCGCCTTACTGGAGTTTTTTTTGAGTGGGCTTTCCCAGGAAATGCTCCCTGACCGGGGGGGCCCAAATTTCATATCGCAGGTTTTTGGAAATCCCCTTTTTTAAGCTCATTTCAAAGGGGCCAAAATTGGTGGCCAACCCGTACCACCCCCCAGGACTAATGGCCGGGGTGAACGGTTAAAAGGCCCTGAAGCAGATGCTTAAAGTTGTTTGCAAACCCCCTGGCCGGACTGGGGGCGGTTTCCCCCCACACCTTTCACTATTGATTTCCGGGGAAATTCCAAAGGCCTCTACGGGTTTCGCCCTTCGAGGGTCCTGTTCCCGGGGGGCGTGTGCGGGGGCCCCCCGGTCTGGAGAAGGGGCCTGGGAAGGAGAATTTTGCAAACCCCGAAATTTTCGGGGCATTTAGTCGTTTTTGGGGTTTTTGTGACAAAATGAAAGGGCCTTGACGCAGTTGTTACACGGAAAAAATGCGACGGGTCCAGGGGCCCACCGAACGCTTATGAGGGACTACCGGGGGGTCAGAAAGTGTTGGGGCCTTTGGGCCCCCGTACCACGTACAAGCCCTTTAGGCAAAATGGGAAGACCCATATTTTTTCGTGCCCAGGCCCAAAATCAAAGCAGTCACATACTGGGGCACCCCGGGGCCAAAGACCGGGGGGAAAGGGGGAAGGCCTTTTCCCCGTGAAATGATGAAAGGGGCTCGTGAGGGGGTGGGATGTGCCCTTCCCCTGTGGGAAATTGAGGAAACCCTTTAATTTTGGGCAGAGAACCTCTTGGACATTTTCTTGCCCCGGGGCGGGCAGGTGGATCCATAGAGGGTGTGGAGATTTTTGGACAGTCCTGGGGACCAACGGGGCCCAAAATTTTTGGCAACTCTCCCCCCCCTTACGGGCATTGTTTTTCCCAAGTGCCGGAAGGATGGAGTCGCCCCTAATTTACGGGGGTTTTTTGGGGGGTCACCCCCAATCCCCGGGGTTCGCATATCGGATCTCCCGAAGGGCTGCCTTTTGAAAACTGGGGGTTTTTCCCGGGTAAAAAAGGGCCTGGGGGCCCCGCCCGTAGTCCTGTTCCCCCAAAAAGGATCGGGAAAAAACCCGGTTCTGAGTGGGAATAAAGGGGGGGTAACGTTTTACGCAAACCCATGGTAAAAATTTTCCCGCTTTGAGGCCTAATGTTCAGTTGGCCGGGGCCCAAGTAACCCCGACCATTATTTGGTTGGGTGGGGATTTTGGCAGTTCCCCCGGACCGTGAGGCAAGGGGAAAGACTCTTTCCTTTATCACCCTTTGGGCTTTTCGAGTCCAGGGCATGCCCTTCGGCATGAAAAAAGCCCCTGCCAATTTTCAGAAAATTGGGGCAACACGGTTAAAGGCTTTAAGGGTATGCGGCTGCGTCCTGGATGAACCTTTGCCGTTTTCGTCCCCCTTGGGAGGAACACCCTTTAAAACACCTGAAGCAGGTGCTCGGGGCAAGTCCACCCGGCGGCTTGACCAAACAAAACCGGAAAAGTGCCCGTGGGCAAAGATGAGGTCCACTACCCGGGGGACCCGGGGAGGTGGTTTTGGGGGCCTTTAAGCCAGGCCCGGGGGAAAAATGGATGCCTTTGCATTGGCCACACCCCAGGACCAAAAAGCAGGTGATGTTTCCCTTTTTGGGGGCCCCCTGGGTTACTATAGGGGGGTTTTTTTCCACCTTTAGTAGCCGGCAAAAAACCCCTGGGAAACCTCAAACCCGGAAGAAAGGGTTTCCCTTTCCCCAGTCGATTGGGGCAAACGCTGCGAGTTTGGCCCTTTCCCAAACCCCAAGGCCGGGCCTTGTCCGCTCCCCAGTACTACAAGCCGCCGACTTCACCCGGCAGTTTATTGTTTCAAAAACCCCGCCCCGGGGGCTTTGGCTCAGGTTTCAGTGCTCAGCCCCGGTTTGGGAAAAAACGGGGCAGGAAATTTCCCTTTGTTAAAATTTGGGTGGAAGTTTTGCCGAAAGGGGAAATGGCCTATTCCCCAAAAATGGAGGAAAAAAAAGCCTGGCGATTGTGTGGGCCCTTTCAGCGGTGAAAACCCTACCTATTCGGGCCCTCTTTTTATTGTGGGGAAAAACCACAACCCCCTGAGTGGTACACACGGTTTCCCGGGAACCCAAAGGGAGGTTGCTACGTGGGGGCCCGTCGTTTTTCCCAAAAGTACAACTTCGTCATTTGCCACCGGAAAGGGGGGGACCCGGCAAAAAGCCAATGGGTTGTCCCCGGGAAAAGGGGGGGGGTTAAAATGGGCCTGGTGGAGCCCGGGGAGGTGCTGCCCCCTAAACGACTCAAAAGGGGGGGGGTGTGAAGGGAAAAATTTTCTCAATATGAGTCTCTCTCCCAACCCAGACAGTCAAAAACCCCCCGGAAAGCAAATTTTAAAGTTTTTAGCACAGCCCAAAAACCCCTTGAAAATTTCTCTCCAAAAGGTTGGTTTTGGGACAGCAGGGGTACTTTTGGAAACCCCAAAAGAACCCTCACTTCCATTAAATTTGCACTGAACAAATTTTCGGGTCAAACCTCCCGGGTTTCAAAAAATTTCAATTTTAAACAACCCCGCCCGGAAACCCCTCTCCGGGTTTTTCATATCGTTTTTTTGGCGATCCCCTCTTAATGGTCCATTTGGGGGGTTTTATGCAAACATGGGGAAATCCCCACCTTACAGCCCCCATTTCCCGGATTCTGAAAAGGCCCCCGGGGGGGCCCAAGTTTTTCCAGAAACCGAAAAAAAGGAGCCCCTTTTAAAAATAAAGGGTGTTGTTTTTTAAGGGGGTGTGTAGGTCCCCGGCGGGTTTGTGGGGCTTCCCGGTTTGGTTCTGTGCCAATGCCCCGCCGCGTTAGGTCCATTTTTTTTTTTTTTGTATCCGAAACTGCATGGCTGAGTGGGGGGGGAGTTCTTAGGGCCCTTCCCCCGGGGTGTTGGGGGGGGCGTGAAAGGGGGGTGCCAAAGTGGGCTGTCCCCCACAGATTTAAGCAGGGCCCGTGTGGGCTCTGCCCCTTGATCCGGAGGGGGGTTCCCAAGAGCATTTTCCGGAGATCCCTACCCGCAGGCCCCGGGGCCCCATAAAACCCCCCCATGTGAGCCAGAAAACCCAAACCGAAGGTAACTTGACCCTTTTTTTCTGCCTTTTGTCTGTAACCATTTCTTGTATGGGGCACCTCTGAATTACCTGTATATTATTATCCCTTTTTTTAATTTTTTGTTTGTGTGCCTCCAAAGGGTAATTAAATCCCATAAACTTTAATTTTGAGTTAGTCTGTCTTGATCATCGGGCCCCCACGCCCCAGTAAACCGGTCTTTAAAAATTTTGCTAACCCCAAGGGGGTTTGGGTTTTGGGGCCCCCTTATAAGTCGGGAAGGACCGGGCTTATAACTAATTGAGAGAATGGTGGGGGGCAGTTAGGGTTTGGCGAGGAAAGTGTTCTCTTTTCCCTTTTTCTCCCTGTGCCCGTGGGGGCAGGGGTAAAACGGGGGGAAAGTATTGGGACCTTGTGCCCCCTCTGGGGGGCCGTGAACGTCGGTTTAACCCCAAGTCAGGCCGTCGTCCCTCAGGGGGCCCGGCAGACTAGGCTGTGTTGTCACGGGTGGAAAATTTTTGGCGCAAAAATCAGGGCCTCGTGGGGGTTTGCGGTGGTCCTCTCAGTGTCGGAGGAGTACGCTCCCTGCTGCCTAAGTCGTTTTAAAGACCAACAGAAGGCGCAGATCACGGATGTTGAGGAAAGCCCAGTGGAGGGGAAAGAGGGCCCTGCGGGGGGGTGCGGAGTTGTGCAAAGTTTTACTTGGGAAAGGAGGATTATTTGAAAACAAGGTGGAAGATTAGAAAATAGATAAAGCAAAAACAATGAGAATTTGGGTCAAGTGAAGAGTACAACTAACGTTGCCAAAAGTTTACCCCGTAGGATTCCAAGTCCTGGGTTAGAGGGTTTCCCCTAAAGGTTGAAAGAGCCCACAGAGTGGGTTCTCCACGAATCCCGACAAAAGAGGGGAAAACACCGCCACCTAGGGCGGCGATAGTAAAATATCTGGACTATGCGGAAAAGTCAACATTAATGCAGCATACCGCTCAAAAAGAAAAAGTGATGTTAAAAGGGCAAAAATCTTCTGTATTTGCGGAATATTCGGGAAATGTTAGAAAAGGGAAAAGGTTTTTCCGCGTATGATCCCGTTTGGGAAAGAAACGAATAGGGGGTTTAAAATACAATTTTTCTGCAAACCCCCTTTAAAAAATTTCCGAACAAGGCTGTTCTAGAAAAAAGGGGGCATCCCTTTTTTTGGGAAGAAAAATTTCTACAAAACTGAAAGGGTTTTTTTACGTAAAAGCAGTGAGCTATGGAATTCTGCCGAGGGACTTGTCATGGTGAAAAACAAAAAACCCAGTTCAAAAAAGGGGTTTTGGGTGCATTTTGGGGCGTAATTAAAATAACAAGTTACGTCACTAGGATTCAGGAGGGGGTCATTTATCCCGGATTTTTTGATTCCCGATTGGGTCAGGGAAAGGAATTTTTTCCTTAAAAAGGGGGACAAATTGGTTCTCCTCATTGGGGGTTTTTGCTTCTTGGATCAACCCTTGACAAAAGGCTGAACTAGATGGACGACTTGTCTTTTTTTAGCCTTACAAACTATGAAACTATGAGCTCCAGTGGTCTGTTACTCATCAGGGGAAGCAGAAAATTTCTTAAAGGATTTCTTAAAGAAGCCACACTCTTCGGATCAACAGGTGGATGTTGTCTCTGAATCAAAATGACCCTTGAATTTTTTTGGGGGAGCCAAAGTTCCAGGATCATCGAGGATTCAGCACAGCCAGGAAGATCCCGAACGCCGACGCTGTTCGTTGGGGACTCAGAACTCTAATATGTTGCGGGGTTAACCGCTTCCAAGTTATAGGTTGTTTAAGCTGAAAGGGACATTTACCATTCTGCAAGATGGACAAGTGACTTTAGTATCCTAAGGATTAAGAAATAATGCCAGGAGGTTTAAATAGGGTTACAAGGTCTATTTGTCAAACTATGGGGTGGGTGTCTGAAAAGGAAAAGGGGGGGGGGGA